>KN817592.1:46176-204066 GCA_000827495.1 Hypholoma sublateritium FD-334 SS-4 | reverse complement strand
GGTTTAATTTTCGCGCGTTGTATGCATTGGTTGTCGATTTTTTTGAGGTCCCATCTGGACAGGCAGCAACAAGGCGCTCGCAGAATTTACTCAAATGGTGGAGCACGTATGTAATCTCACCCAAATTTGCCTCATATATTGGATTTGACTGATATTTTCAACAGACAGATTTTTCCTCACCATAATGGTGCATCCACCAACAGCCGCAAGTCTCGGAACAAGCTTTTAGCTCAAAGGGCTGCTCGTGAAGAAAGTGTACCTCTTTAATAAACCTATCTTCTAGTATTCCACCTTTCGTACSGTCCACATATCGATTACATAATTACATATTTTGATGATCTTTGAAAACTTACCGTGCTGAACCCTGCTGAACGCAWTAATTTTCATCAAATGTCAATACAGCCTGAAACTGTCATGCAAASTGTAGGCTGTACATGGACTGTCAAGTGACCGCGATTATTTGGACCTGTTATGGAAGGGTATAAGCGCCCAGCTGGCTGACATTGAGCGAGCGTGTGCGCAAGAAAGTGCATAAACTACAATTTGGCGGTAGCATTGCCTCAAGTGATTCTACAGCCCGTTATTGAAGGTGTAAGTGCCCAGCAGACTGACAATAACCGGCTGTGTATTTATAACTTAACTGTAGGCTGTTCTTCGAATGCTACTATTATTCGATTATTTTTTTTTGTTATAAGCGCTGAGAAGGTGTACATTGAGCGACCGTGTCGAAAATAATGTGTAAGATGTACAATTTAACCGTATCCCTTCTTTGCACAATACTATAKTTCAAATGTATTATTCGATTTATAAGCGTCCAGCATGCTKATACGGAGCGACAGGGTTGATGTAAACGTGTCAGAGGTATAACTTGACTGTAGTGTTTCCCTAGATTATCCTCTTACTTGTTTCTTTCATTTTAGMAATGAGCACCTGGCAATCTGAAGTTAAGCGACTGTATTTGAAATGACGTACAAGAGCTACAAGCTARCCGTAGTCTTGTTTCAAATGATTATACTCTCCCGGAGTGTCGCGCAAGTTGTAAGCGCCCAGCAAGCTGACGTTGGGCCACCATATCAAAAACAACGCATAGGAGTTACAATTTGACTGGTGTCAACCCTCAAATCATGCTTATGTTTGAATCTTTCATATTCATCATAAGTACGCAGAAATCCGACGCCGAGGGACCGTGTTCGAAATGACGTGCGGTAGTAGTACAATTCGACCGTAATGTTTCTTCCAAAGGTAATACCATCTGAGATTGTCGCGCAAATTATAAGCGGCTGCCTGGGCTGACGTTGAGCAACCATGTTGAGAACGACTCATAAGAAACTGCGATTTCATTATAGCTTTTCTTCAAAAGTATCCCGGTACAACGGAAGGGTAGCAACATTACGACAATTACGGAAATTGGGATGGCGCTACAATCCCCTTATATCCGTTGTTGTAAGGATATTTTCATATGATTCCTATGATAGAAAATTCCATGTATTTCGGAGACTTTATAAGGCATTATTGGTGATTATCCATTTTTCCATTTTACACTGATGCGGGGCTGTTGGTTGAGGAGTCGGAACCTTTCGGAGCTTGCCGACGCGGTTCTTCACCGTATTTGTCTGGTGTTTGTTCTCAGAACTGCTCAGCTGTCTTCAACACTTTTACTGCAACTTGAAGTGGTGTGACACAGCAATACCGCGGTACCGTACTTACAACGTCAGATAAGTCATCCAATCTAATCTTTTTGTCTTCTTCTGCCGGAGTTTATGATGTGAACACTGAAATATCATTGATGATTGTACGCAAAGCACACAGCGCGGGACCTCCCACAATTAATCAAACAGCAAAGACGAGAATGCTTAAAATAGGCTCCCACCTTCCATAGCATCAGCCCTGATAACATTAGGACAGCGCTCTGCTCACTAGATATGTATTATACCATCAAAAGTGCTGTAAATTTTGTCAGATATATTCAAATATGTATATGAGCTGTAGTTCCATCCGACAACCTCGGTCAATTGGATGCTTCTCACAGCATTGCTCATTGCTGTATGCGAAAAATTACACAGAATGGCGTGCTGCGTTACTGCAGTGGTATACATTTACAGCGCATATAATATCCTTGTTCACAGCGGTGTCAACGAACATCTTCAGTTCTGTAACCCGTCATCTGTATAAAAGGGACGCCACAGTATGTCGCTCTCTCCACCTCCACACATCACAGCCATTACTCAAACATTTAATATGCAAAAAGGTCCTTTCAGACCGAGCCCCCCACTACCAGACGTGAATGATGGCCCGAGAATACCAAAATGCCGAAACTCTAGCAACTCTAGCGTGTACGCTAACAATCACACTCAGTTGTATACAGGTAGAGTATGACCAACTCCGTATCCTCTCCCTTGGGCTGACAACACAATGTCTTCGTCAATAAGGATGGGATTGGGTATTTACGGCTGGCTGTGACCCGATGCGTGAATAACCACCGCCCACCAGTCCACAAAACATCCAAATTTATGCTCTCACCGTTACTATCGGTATCTATAGACGTGACTGTTGAGCATTGTCATTACTAGCATACTCTGCTTGACTTCTATTAATTTCTTATAATTATCATTCTGAAGGGATAAGAATTTTTATGTATCATAGATATTTGACATTTCCGGCCTACTAGTATTAGAAGTTTTGATAGTATATAGTACCGATTTTAAGGACACTGCCAGTGTATTTCATTTGAGCATAGGACCATGATTTTAAAACTTCAAGCCCGTCATGGGTGCATGCCTTAATTTTCGACTCAGAATCACGATAATTTTCTAAACCCTTTGGCACTTCGCATCGTCTATTCGATGATGAATCGGGCATGCCAGTGCCCAACATTTTCATCGGAGTAGACTAACAATCTCCCTTCCCAATTTCTAAGCTCCATTGACATTGATGGTAAACAGTCTGCTGAAGACAGAACCATGCACTCCTAGATGCACCTCAACTTCCAAGTTCCACCTATGTGCAAAGCCTCGTGCACCATTCCTGCAAAAGCACGTTTGCGCTGATCCAAATTCTCGTTTCTTGTCTGCTCATGCCTCAGTGCTCCTGATCCGCAGGCTTCGTTATGAGGATCACTCTGAATAACATAACTCGAATGATGACGATGGCCATTATCAACTATGTAGTAGTAGTAGTCTAGATGTCTACGTAAAATGTGCACATGGAATCTGTGAGTCTAATGGAAACTTGCTCCAGTGAGAAGATAAAATATGTGCTAGTATATAAAGGTACCAATGCGACTTTACATGAAGGCCTTCTGAATCCCAGTCCTTTTTCTGCTTACAAACTCGCTTTTGAGCCCATTGGCTGTGTATAGCACCCCACAGGTTTGCGCCCGTATGCAACGACCTCTTTAAAATGTGTTATTTGGTCCAATACTATACGGCGGCATCGGGGATGCCTCAGGCTTCGGGCCTCGGCGCTGAGCGCCTAGATAGTTCTTTTCATCTATAAATTCTGGACAAGCTTGCGATATTGATAAAAATACAATGTCCAAAGGTAAGTAAGTGTACATAATATCCATAATGTGAATTCGAGTGTCCAAAAAATGTCACGAGCGTTAATAATAATAATGTCTAGGTTATGACTTGTTACGGCCGAATTAAAAAACGCTGTAAAACGTATGCACAGAGAACTGCTCACAAGTCTCTAAATTTGTTTTGTCGAATTGTATCGTAACAATTCACTGTAGTCGAGGTGCCCATGATTGCTGAGGTCTACAGAGACAAGTTAATTTCAACATTAACGGTGGTTTAATTTGGACGCATTGAACATTACCTACCATGAGGCTGGTCACTTGCCGCCATTCTTCACCGGCTTTGGTCCATCCCCATTGTCTGGAACGGGGGGGATAGGCCGCTCAGGCTTAGGCTTGTCTGGGTCTGACATGTTTTGACTTTGGGAGTTGCTGGTAAATGGGTGGTATGAGATGTATTACTACAAGCAACCCAAATTTGCTTTACTTATACTGGATGAGACGGTGTGTGTGCGTGACCAAATTTTTGTGACGCCGGGATTCTAGGACAAATGCGAAGCAGATGCTCAGAAAACAGAAGCTACAGCTTCCTTCCACTTTGCAACAGATACCACGCTGTAGTATTAACAATATCCATCAAATGGAAGATGCCGTGCATGAACTCAGCAAACATACCATTTTCCACATACATGGCAGCGATTCTGCATAATAATGTTATGCTCTACCCTGGTACTCAGGTAGGGGAATAATTAGTAGCCGATAGAGTGGGAACAGCGAGGGCGGTCCCACATTTTACCGGCGTGTACGCTCCAGCAGTCCCTGTTTAACGTCGTACTGCACAGCAGCCGCGTTCGGACTCCATGCTACAGACCTACAGCAATATACAGTGCTCATACACTATATGATAGGGAATACGCGGGAGGGAAACTCTGTTTTTCTATATCAATAAGCCTCCATACAGTACGCACACTTGAAATAATTTCCAGGATCGGGAGCACGTCCCGCTCCCCATGCAAACCCGTTAGGAAATCATTAATGGCACGAGTCCAGGTGTCATCCTAGTTTGAGTATATCAGTAGGGCACTGCTAATCTATAGAGCATGTAGGAAAGAAATATGGCAATTACATTTGCGGAGAAACACCATCAACTCTGTTACTAATTAGGCGCCCGACCTTGGCGCGTCGCGTGTGACGCGAGTGGTCATGTGTTCGTGTTTGATTCAACCCGAGATTGTCCGAATGCCCATTCCTGGTCCGAGCCCGACCTGCAAGCGCCTTCTACCTTTGAAGTTTGAACTACCTTTTCGTTCATACGTTCCCCGACCCATCTCTATGCACTGCACGACAAATTTCTTCAAAGGTTGTGCGCTTACTAGATCTTTCAATCCCCGATGGGCTTTTCACTGGCAATTAACCGCTATAAACTGTGTTCCTCAGCACACTGCCGCGCCGCATGCTTTGCTGTGATCCAGGCGGAAAACCCTTGACCGAAGCAACGCTGAAATGAAAATCCAGAATGGAGTATACGCCGGACGGCGCGGCAAGGCTAGCTCTGTAACACCTTTCGACGGCGTCTTTCTAGAGTACTTGTTGAGGCTCGGGTGCGTGCGTTCTCCCTTCTTGCATTTGCTGCATTTGCATTCTGGAAAGATGCTGTGTCTATCTGCTTCTGCTGTACACTGCTGAGCGCCGCCTTCGTCCGCTACCTTGAACAGAGCGTAGCTGAACAGCGCTGACGCTGAGGTCCGACAAATACTGCTCTTCTTCGACACCATTCATCCCCGGATGAGTGCTGGGGGGCTGTGTGTAGAGCCCGAGGTCGCACATATATGTGTATCAGCTCCAAGAGACGTGCTGGCGGCGCATTTGCGCCATCTCTGCGAGCGTTCGTTTGTGGTCGTGACCAAGCCTACAAGGACATCAACCACCGCATATCGATGGGTTGTTAATGACATACAATTCACCTAGTACGTTCTACCCATGTATATCAAGTATACAAATGTGAAGACAAATACTAATGATTCTCTCAGCGGTATTAAGTTTCGACTTTCACGTCAACCCATCCACAGGCAGCAGTGTCAGGAAGCACCGCAACTTCAATCGCGCTTTTTTGGTCGAATCTTTTCCGTTGGATATATAGACCATCATCCATCATGCTTCTTCAATGCGACGCGCACGGATACATCCTTGAGCGCTGGGAAGCTTCCTCTGTCTCCGTGATCCCCTTGGAGGCTAAGCGCGTCGTTCAGCGCCTTCCACGCATGGTGGTCAATCCCAAAGATATTCACAGAGTTGGTACATTGGACTTGGTTGCTGTGACGGTTGTGCGTCCACATGAAGCGCGGGCTCGAGCTGATCTCGGGCGCCTATGCTATTCTCGGGCGCTTGAAGCGCTGATGGCGGTGTCGAAATTTTTTGGGGCGCGGTAGATGCATTCCGCAGCGCCGCGACCACAAATATGAGGGACCGACCGGCCGCTTGTGCGTCGAGGCTGTTTGGAGGCAAGTATGTGCACATCTTCAGGTGGTGGAGCCTAGGCAGACGCGCAAGGCAAAATGGAGCGGTTGACTGGTACAACTCTGCTGCGAAGAACAAAATACAACATCAGGATCGTGACATACCAATGCTGTAAGCGTCCTAACATACCGGAAACCTCATACCCATCACTTCCGACCATGTGCGGCGCCTATGGTGAGACGTCAAGTACTTACGAGCTCCCCGCTGTGCTGTAAACTGATGACAAGCATTGGACTCGATTCGTAGAAGTTTAGACGTTGGCCGCCCCCCTCCGGACCAGTGGCATGGATCTGCAAGTCTTCCAAATACCGATCTGTGCAGCGTAGCCATAAACGCTTCATGTTCCCCAGTGACGCAGGCTGGCAGCCAAGCATGAGGCGGCGCACCTTCGGCATGTATCGAACGTACAATTATGTGCTTTCACTGCTCATCGCACACCGCGGGCGCCCGCAGCTGGAAGACGTCTTGTAATATTACCGCGGGCACGTTCTTCAGGTTCTCCAACTCTGGGTGTGCTACTGCCGAATTCCGGCACACCTCGCTGATTCAGCCCTACGTTCTTTCGTTCCAAAGGCTCCTGTCGAGCTCATACCCGCTCCCTCCTTTGAAGGAAACCACTATCAGATTAGGCGCACGGGAGATCATGTGCAAGAGCCGCGGGATATGAATGCCCTTTGCTAGGCTGACCTCATACGCTCTTAGACTGGCTCCATGAGTAAAATACTGAACCCCCGGAGGTTGGCCGGAGGCATTGAAGAGATCGGGGCGGGTCTTGTAAGTCCGCAGGAGCGCGTGCTTGAGGTGTCGAGCTATCTATTTCAAAGGTAACTTCCGCAAAGAGATGTCTGCGGGGAGCGGTCGGAGAAGGAGCTGTGTACCAGTGAGCCTGCGCGTAAAGTGCGCTTGGCTACTAGGTGGGCCCTGTCATTGGGCACTTCGTCTATAAGGAGGTCGATGATTTCCTGCGGGAATGGGATCGGTGCACCGCTTTTTGGCGGGGTGTGCTTAGCGGGTCTTCATTCTCCTCACCAATTATGCTTCTCAGACGAGTGTTTAGTAATGAGCATCCATGCCCATGAATGAAGGGATTTTTGCTCGAGGGTTTCTATTTGTGACTGAGCATCGTACAAATCCCAAACAAATCCCACTTTAAATGGCATATTATTATTGAAGTATCACAGAATACATGATCACAGTTGTAGTCTATCCCGACGCCTTGACTACATTGACGCGCATCAAGTGCAAATAAACCAATCAATAGTATTTACATACATTTCAACTTATTCTGGCTGCAGGTCAAGCAGAGATCGGGGCTGCGTTAACGTCTGGTTCCAACCGTACCCCGCGATCCGACAGAACCTTCCACAGCCGAATGACCCTGATATAAATGGTATCCATGCATAGCGCAACGGCAGATCCTACAGAAAAGGACACGACTGCGTTGAATAGTCCTCGCAGAAGGAAGTTCTCGACGAAATGGGGGGCGACCGTCCCCAACGGCGCAGACACCATGATCAGCTGCACGTATATCTGAATGTACGCATAGCGCGAGGACCTTCCCCACGGCGCACGAAGAGAAGGATTGAAGAAAAAGAACGCAATGAGGGGCTCGGGGAGGTCGATGAGTAACACTACCGCCCACATAATATAGAGGTAGTATGTCCAATTACTGCCTTCTATCCCAACAAGGGTAAGAGAGGGCCGCGCGAGCAGGTTAAAGTGGGGGGGAATGATGTGCGGGGAGTAGAAGTAGAGCGTCGTGAGGAGGAAGATAGACACGCTCAAACGTACGGTCAAGGCGGTGGCGCAGATGGCCTTGAATCGATAGAGAATGAACTTGTGGTAGGTGATAAAGTAGATGCCAGCCAGATATGCAGCAATGTATGAGAAAGGAGAGTGAAGCTCAGCGCTGTTGGTGGCATATATCCACTTCTGCACGTGTGCAGGGAGACGGTTGAGACCAATACCCCTCGCGCAGAATATTATCCAAAACTCCAAGCCAGCTAACATACCAATTCTGGCAATATGGTAGCGCAGCAATGTAGTGATGAAGCGCCTGTGTCTTGCCGCCCCGAAAATGACAAAATTGAGGATGTGGAAGACGAAGTGGATGCAGTCGAGGGTGAATACTGCAAGGATATAATATGTGGGTCCGTTGAGAAGGGACAGTCGTCCTTCTTGGGTAGCGTAGTATGGTACCTGGGTACCCTCTGTGGTGGGGACCTCGCTATAGATATGTTTTGACAACATAACCATCCCTTGAAGCGCCAGAACCGACAACACTGCTCTTGATATCTTCCGCGCAAAGAAGTGAGCGTATGATTTTAGGTGCAACATGAGGGCAAGTTTATTTGAGAAGCCGGAGAGGAAAAATAGCAATGGCACCAATGCCATCCTTCCTATGCCGATGAGGATCGTGGCAGCTGCAAATGTCTTCGGAGCGGTCTTTTCCAGCTGGAATGCATTGGGGTGGGAAGAGAGTGCAAATATGACGGCGTTCTGGAGAACGAGCAGATATATGACGACCGTACGGAGGTTGTCGAAGCCTGGTACCCGCATCGCACGACGACCCTCATACGTCTTTGGCAGTCGTGATGCCGCCGGCACTTGTCCGATACCTTGATTTGGCTTGACCTGAGCTTCAAGGTCGGACTCTGCGCCCACCGTGTCGTTGGTCTCTTTGGCGTACATGGCCTGTTTCTCTTCGACGATTTCATTAAGAGCCTTGCATGCCTCTTCAACTACAGGGCGTTCCTTGATCTCTCCCGCATCGGGGACCGAATCCATTATATCGATAGAAAATCGATGTTCGCAAAACGCTTCCTTTGTCGACGAGGGAAATAACAGTAAAACAAGGAGATAACCGCCCACTTGAGTGTTGCAGGCCCTTATATGATGATTAGTATCACTTTCCTTGGCGTGACCCGAGTACGTCGTGTGAAAAGCTATAAATAGTATGGGCACGGACCACTCAGTGCAGATATGTTTAAGTGCAAATTCCAAGAAGACACGCGAAAGAGGCTGCGCTGCCACTCGTGTATAATATACATACAATTGATACATGTACAGAGAGACATTTTCCCGAGCTGGGAAAGCTTGGGAAATATCAATATTATTTCCTATAACATTGTTGAAGCAGCCCGAGTGAGCATCTTACCTCTTCTTATCAATACTTCACCACAATCTTTATTTCACTACCTCATTCCTTGTAAAATGCTGTACATTTTGACAATTATCACTTACCTGCGACCCGCCGTCAAAGGCGATTTGAAAAACATCAACAGCCTTCCCCAATGCTATTGTAAGGTACAAATTCCGACCAACATCTCTTTCTGTGTATCCATGGGATGATGGCCTCCACAGGCTTTCTTTGGATGGATTGAGGCGACCCGACGCAGTGCCAGTGGTCTAAGTGCGACTTAACTAGTACTTAAATTTGACTTCAATTTGAAGAGCAAAGCTAGGCCGAGTTAATCTGACGAAGTTTGATGTCGTGATTAATGATAGGCGCCCACCTCTTCATTGTATATTCAGAAATTTTCCATTAGTAGCAACTAGCGACCCTATTGGGAATTTTGTTGCAATTTCGTATTTCGTGGGGTCACATCACCTTCGCCATGCAATTTTCCTGGCAAATAAGTAAAGTGGAGTTGCAGGTGCTTCAGGCGATGCACCTGTTTTCCAAAAGGTTCGAAGTAGGTAGAATGCACGAAGTTCCCATACAGACTCAAAGTAAACTAACGATCAGTCCCAGGTCATTATACACATCTACCAGGACGTCAATAGTTCCGCAGTCGGTGTCCACAGCACCTGCGGATACGACAGTTTTTCCCGTAGGGTTAGCACTATTACCGAGTAAAATAACCTCCTTGGTTGCACCGTATTCCGGCCAGGTAAAGCCGGATCCAGTCAAACCAGTAGCCGGATTACGGGCAAACGCAACCCAGGCACTTTGTACGTACGTCGAGAGTGCTATCTCTGTTGCTGTCGCGGCTGATGGTGACGTGCTCGCGTTATATGTCCCGAAGACTATGGGAATCTCTGAGGAGTGGTAGGCGCGCAGATCTGGTCGTGTGGATATGTCGGGGAAAACGGCTGTGGGACCGACTTCAATCACTGTGTGCAAATTTCTCCGGGGAACAAGCGCTTACCGTCGTACTGATATCGCCAGACTGGGACTCCAGCGTTGGTACGATCTGTGGACGCAGTGCTTGCCGGACAGGTGAAGGCAACCTGTAGAAGTCATATGAAATCGTTTCCTTGTCAAGTTCATGACTCTAAACAGGTTTTACCTGAGTAACAGCGTTTGACACCACGGTCGTTACTCCGGGGACAGCAAAATCGAGCGTGAGGAGCTCTTCTGCCACAACAAATATATCCCCCTCGTTTGCAGTAGTTCCTGTGAGCATGGGCACATGTAGGAAGTTTCCGGCCGCTGCACGCGCGCGGGTATCCGAGAAAATAGTGACGTCTGCATTTTGTGAGATATCAGTTTCATTTTGAATTTCTCAAATAAATGGAGTCACCATCTACGATGACTTCAAAAGAAGTGCCGGTACTCAGAACAGCTTGTTCAAGCACATTTGGGTCGACCGCGCGCATGCATGTGAGCTGCGCAGCGGTTGCAGCTGCATGTCGTTAATAAACTTGCTTCCTCTAACGCATACGAGGACGCTTTGAATTATTATACTTACCTGTTCCACAACCAACAGCTTTCGAGACCTGCTGCCATGCGCTGACATCTGCTTCGTTTGTCCCGATTTTCCCAATAGGCACTGAGAGGACAAGATCCAATCTGGCAACATCGTCTGAATAATGAAATATGGCAGTTAGGCCAAACATACGTTCCCGACTCCATGATAACCCCTTGAATAAGTGCTGCGCTTCCCGCCCCAGCTTGAGCATACACATATGCATCGATGGCCACGCTGCCGGCGCTCTGTCCGAACAGCGTGATTCGCCCCGGGTCGCCACCAAAGGCGGCGATGTTGGCATGGACCCATTCGATGGCAGCCGCGATGTCCAGCAGGCCGAAGTTCTGTGCCTGCCCGGGGGGGTTGAACTGCGGTGCATTGGGCTGCCCAAATATGTTCGTGCGGTAGTTGATCGTCACCACAGCCACGTCGTCGTGCGCGTCCACGATATTGTTCCCGAGGTACGCTGCGAAGTTGCTCTATCACAGACCAGTCAATCGTGTATAAAATGCTTTCAAAAACAAGGTGCAGAAAGCCAGCTACTCACAGTGCCGAACTCGAACGACCCGCCATAGATCCAGACCATAACGGCGGTCCCCTGAGGCCTGTCGACACTCGGCGCCCATATGTTGGCTGTAAGACAGGCGTCGCCGGCCACCAGCGCGGTCCCGTTGGCGCTCAGCGTTCCAGCACCGCTGAGATTGAGGAACTCAGCAACACTCGCAGCCGTCGATTGCGTGCAGGTGATACCGAATTCGGTAGCGCTGAGCGTGGACGTGCGCACAGGCGGCGCCGATGGCACCATCCAGCGAGCGGCAGTAGCGTAGGGCACACCCAAGAACTGGCGCACGCGCGGGGAGAGTAGCGTACCCGCAACAGCTCCTTGAGAAGTCGAGACAGTTGTTCCTGGGTCAGATGATGCCCTGTTGGAGAAGGGAACGGCTATAGCAGGTGGCAGTGAGAAGGTCGCAACCAGCGCCAGGAGCCTCATAAATGTAGATTTCTTGCTGGCCGGGTGCGCCATCGTTGCTCGTCTGTCTGTCCTCGTGCCTCAGTTGAACTTGAGTGTCTGGGAGGGCTCTGGATGCATGACCGGTGTACCCCTTTTAAAGTAGAGTGCACATCCGGATAATTATGCGGCCTAAGCATGTCTTGACAGGGAACATTTAGCAAAATTTAGCATGGTCTAGTCGCTTGCTGTGATTAAATATCAATCAGAAAGGAACACTTTGGCGTGAGTAACATGGATTGCTAGTTCGCGTGCTCACTGGCTTTTTTTCGAAACATAAATGCGCATGCGCAGCTGTTAGGCGTAGTACTTCTTCGACAGGCGTGGCATCTCGAAATCAAGTTCATTCGTTGGCGGTTTAAAGAAATCAGACATGCGAAAAAAAAAAAGGACGGGAAACACTTTCTGTAGATTATACAGTTAATATCTTCTCATTAAGAGGAAAGAAAGGTAACCCAGTCTGCCGTTCCCGAGTAACTGTTCCGAAAGTTTGGCCTGTTATTTCGTTAGTAGACTCAGATGTTAATCAGCAGCCAGCAAGAGTCAGGGAAGCAGCGCGTCTTTTATGGACAACCCACGACTTAACAAGAGATGTGGCATAACCATGAACACTGGGCGTATGGCATTCCTGGAGATCGCCATGTCAGCTGACAGCTTTCTTTCTGGTTTCCTTTTATTCGGTTTGATCCTCGGTGGTGTCAACGAATATGATAGGCAGTACACCCTAGGTTTGATGCAGCCTGTATTAGCACGATGGCCCTCCTGACATTGAAAGAATGACTACGCGCCCTATCCGAAGAGATTGTGGAAAGACGTACCTCGCAATTCATACCACATCGATAACGAGCACGGTGATGTCATATCCAGATCTTGACAAAAGAATAACCATCTGCACAAAGGCTGTCGTTTCATGATCATAAGGCGTCCCATTTCACGTTTTGGTAGCGGGGTTACAAGCCTGTGGAGTACATCCTCATAAAGGCGTCGCTGAAAGAACGGTCTCAGCGAGATTGGACATCGGCAACAGCAATTTCTTGCAGCCTAGATCGCGACTGTAAATCGAACTCTTTGCAACGCCAAAATTGACATGAACTGCAAACGGAAACCTGGCTATTAAGAAAGTGAGAATCGCGTATCCAAGTACAGGGGTATGAGTAATTGTCATCAACCACCGGCGAGCCACCCATCCCAGACGCCTGGGCTATCGTGGATCCCTTCTCCAGCGCAACTGCTGGCGACCCCCGCAACGCGCCAACAGCGGCCGATGTACACGCGCGCTGGCACGCTCAGGCCGCCGCAACGTTCCACGGGCCCGCATCGCTCATCGAGCACCCGCCCGCGCACTCGCACGCGCCGCCGAACTCTTTCGGCAAGTTCTGCGCAGGGATCTGCTTCAGCAGCGTGTCCTTGTACGACCCGCCGAGGATGTCGATCTTCTTCACCGTGACCTCGTCGAGCCACGGCTTGATCACGGTCCAAACCGCGCTGAACGCCCACGGTGCGTTGATGATGTAGAACTTGCCCATCGTCTCCGGGTAGCGGTCCTGCCCGATCGAGGACGCCGCGGATACGTAGTCCTTCACGCGGTAGAAGTTGGAGAGCGAGACGCCGCCGAGGTCGAGGATCGTGCAGTATGTCTCGACGGGGTGGCCTGACTCCTTGGAGCATGCGGGCAGGCGCACAGTCTGGCACTTCTCGTACTCGACTACGAGGCGCTGGAGCTGGCGCTGCTGTGTTGTAGCTGCGTAGAGAGCCTTGATGTCTAGTTTGCCGAGACGCTCGATGTAAAGCGGGCGGCCGTCCTAGCTACGGGGTGAGCTGTGGTGTGTGCGATTGGAAGAGGCGGCACACCTTGTCGCATTTGTGGTAATATTGGGGGTAATACTTGTCGACCTCTGCCTTTTCCTTGAAGTCGAAGCTCCTGCAGACGAACGAACGCGTCAGATCCGAGTAAAAACAACCACGTCGAAACGTACTTGACAAGTTCGTCTACGCCAAATTCTTTCCTCCACTCCTCGGCATTGAGGAGCATGGTCTTGGCCGCTCCAAGGTCGAATTTACGCGCTCTGAGGAATCTAGATGACAGCCCTAATTTATTAGTTCGGATCTGAGCGCGAAGCATATAGAATGGTGGGGGGGCACGGGCGGATAAGACAGAAAAAAATAGTGAGAACGAAACCTAGCATAGGGAGGGGTGTAGACAGCATCAAAGCTTGCGTGAGCTACGGATGTGACGCGATGAGGTCCCAGCGCTCATCGTCCGACTATGCGATGGCGCATCTGGACAGCAGGTCTGTATCAGGGGCCCTGTCCGCCCGCATGCATGGTAATCTGCTCGCACAGCCCTAGTACCGCCTGCAAAAAACTGCGGGCAGACAGGAGACAGACAAATTGCCAAGCCACATACGCAGCGACGAGCCGCAGCCCCTGCAAAGCAGCCAGCGCACACGCACACGCCGCCGATGCGCCCATCGCCCCGAATCGCGGCGCACGGCATCCAAACGCCTCCAAGGCTCGCGCAGCGCGCATCCCCTGCCCGGATCGCCGCTTTTCCAACGGCACAAAGGAGCTAACACCCACCTCAGCAGCATCGCATCCGTCATGCGCTCCTCGACGAAGTGGCCCTCGTCCTGGAGCTCCTTTCGCAGCTTGTCGAGAGTGTGGAGCTGCACGACCGTGAGGTTCCCGAGGCGGCCGGCGTCGGGGTGGTAGTTGGGGTCGGTGACGCCCTCTGGCATCGGCGAGGCGCTGGCAGCTTGTGGGGTTGGGACGGTCGACATGCTGGCGTTTATTCGGGGCGTGAGATGGGCGGTCTACGGGTGTTTTGGGGGATTAGGATTAGGATGGTGGTGGTGTAGGGTGAAGATCTAAATAATGGGGCGAGGAGCTGCAGTGTGTCAGGACTCAGGAGTGTGATCAGGCAGGTGGCAGTACTGCTCGTGGCGCCGTGGTCGTGATGTGACTGACGGATTGATTTTGAAATGCTGTCCTCTACATCTTATCTAACCAATTCTATTGATTTTCTCTCCGAGCACCTCAGAGCCATCGAGTTGAAGATAACAAGCAATTATATTTTTTCTCCGTAAACTGGGCAGAATCCGGAACAAGGACAAGAAACCGAAACGGAGAACCAGCCAGCCGGGTGCGAGTTGAGTCGCAAGAGCATGCAGCGGGTGAGGTCAGGCACTAAGGCCTGCACAGAGTACGCGCCGACCGCATATATGCGGTCAGCACGAAGGAAAGGGGGTAGGGGAAGAGGGTGGCGGAAGAAATACAAAGGGTGGGTGGGAGTAATGTAGGTAAACCGTAAATGCACAAACTGTTGCAAGATTGTAAGTATGTATGTACTGGGGGCTGTGTGTATGCGCATGAGTTATGAGGAAAACAATGTGGGTTTACATGATAAAAAGCGAATGAAGGGGCCGTGGATAGGGTCCATCATGAATGTATGGTCGTGAAATATGGTGGAATAAGATAGTTGTCGTGCGGGAGGTGGTACAGAATGGTGCTGTTGCTGCAGTTTTAGGGGTGGATTCGTCTGCGAGTTGAAGTGCAGATGGCTGGGTACTGGATGTATGATAGAGAGAAAGTAGCTGAAGAACAGACAGGGGACCTGCTGATTTTGGTGTCGATATAGGGATACATTTATACAAGAAATCAACTATTGGAAAAATGAAAAAGAAGCAAAGGACGATTAAAAGAGGATACCGTGTGATATGAACCTGCATCAAGCCGATTCAGTTCGACAGGTCACCCTTCAACAGATGTCCCAGAGCTCTTCCAGTGCACAGCAGAACTAAATTATTACGGTAAGTAATGCACTTAGCTTGAAGAATATCCAACATACCTTGCCGCAAGCGACACTGGCACTCAAAGGGTATTCACTGATACCGATCTTTTCATCGACATACGCGTCCGCGAAGTCATCGCGTCCGCGGGCCATAGCACCCACGAAAACGGCAATGTTGTGCGTCGTAGGCAGGGTCGGCAAGTATTTCGACAGGCGCTGTGTGGGAGCGTCACCTGAGAGGGCTTCGGACCAGAGTCAATACTGAATACATGTGGAGAAGAAACGGATAAGAACATACTGAGCTTGATGGTGTTGGCCGGCAGATGGTCGGTAACAGGGTTCTGGGGGTGGA
This sequence comes from Hypholoma sublateritium FD-334 SS-4, assembly GCA_000827495.1. Classification (NCBI taxonomy): domain Eukaryota; kingdom Fungi; phylum Basidiomycota; class Agaricomycetes; order Agaricales; family Strophariaceae; genus Hypholoma; species Hypholoma sublateritium. The sequence goes on along the minus strand of KN817592.1, from coordinate 188,187 downwards.
AACTTCGTTAATCAATGAAACTATGATATAAACATTTCGACGAACCTTGACTACTTTGAGGAGTTTTTCTGGGCCATTAACGCCTCTGATCGAGAGCTTGTGCAGCAGTTGCACTACGTGATATTCAGATCAGCTGCAGAACATCAGGATAAATCAGAGATCGCGCACCCATCAGACCGCTGAAACGTTTGAATGTGCGCGGGATGCGAACATGCGGGTTGACCTCGATCAGGACGCCGCGAGCAGTGTGAATATAAACTTGGAGAAGACCAGCTTTGTTCAACGGGGAATCAAGGAGAGTAAGGAGACACTGAAAAAAGACGTCAGTCAGTTGAATGACCGATCACAAGCTGCCGAGCGGATAACGCAGTAAGAGCAGACAGCAGCCTCCACAAGGGGCGAAAAGTAAGAAAAAAAAGATTAGATTGCTCACCTGATGGGTGATGTCCGGCCTGGCGTCTGCGATATCCCTCCCGGTCTTGGCTAAGATGCCCTGGTGGTCATCGCAGTTCAAGAGGGTGTATTTCGCCTCCCCTCCATCCTTGCCACCGCGCCCTTTGCCGCCGGGGCCCGACCCTCCGCCCCCGGAGACCTTGTATGCTTCGAGACAAGCCTGCTCCAGAATCACAAACAACCTGCGCTGCGTGAGAGCAGCGGCGCCCTTGGGCACATGCGCCTGCACAGGCAGCATCGCCGGGTTCGCGGGGTGCTGGATTGGAGCGTGGGGGTTCGCCTGCCCGTTCTGCGGCGCAGAACCGTTCGTGCCGGCTGTTGAAGCCATTTTGCGGGCTTTCGAAGTGGGGAGCGGGCGGGTGGGGCGCTCGGTGGTGGTGGTGCCGGAAGAAGTATGTTGGTTATGCGTGTTTTTCAGAATCGTGATGGGAGCCGAGTGATCGAATGTCTTGGGTGTCGGCGCGCTTATCGCCTCTTCGTCCACTTGCATAACCGGCGCAGTGCTGTCGTCGGCCACACCATGCTCCGCATCGTCGCTATCGTCGCTGTGTATGGGGCTCTTCTGGCGCCTCCTCTGCACTGGGCGCTCCCCTGGCGTCGACTTGGGGCGCGGTGGAGGTTCTATGCCTGAGCTTGCTGTTTTTGCGCCGGTGAATAGATCGTATGGGATGTTGGCGTCGCTGGCGTCCATAGAATTGGAGTGACGCCTTCGGCGCGCGGGGATTGTCGCATTGGGGGCGGCTGTCAGTGCCATTGTGTGAAGTGGGGGGATCCGGATGCTTTCGTGGGGTTATAAAGATGAAAAATAAATGCCCTGAAGCGAATGAAGCGAAAGGACCCGCGAAGGATTGGAGAAAAGAAGATGCAGCTTGGCCCTTGGGTAAAAATATATTTTTGGGGGACTGACGGGCAGATGTGAATAATTCCGAATTTGGTGTCCATACCGATCGCTTGCTGACACGTGTACCACAGCCACAATCGTTGTCTACAATTTCCAGAATCTCGGCTCTATGTTTTCTCAACAACTACATACTTACTTCGCTGCTGCCCCTGTCTCGCCCGTCGAGGCCTTCAACAGCAATGTCAGGACTTTCATTCTGTCCGCGTTAAACGCCGTGAAAACCGTATCTCTTCATGTCCATCAAATATCATCAGACCTGCGTGAAATAATAGCCCCATCCAAAGCCCTTTCGAAGCGACTACAACTACGCTCAATTGTATTGGTGAGATCCCATTGTCTGGCCACGGAAATGCCGATGCACATGTTCGCGGAGACATACACAGGTAATAGAAACGCCCGGAAGGACCCTGGAGTTCTACCAGCTCCTCGTCTCAACTCGTCTTTCAGAGCTGGTGACCTTCCACACGGCCTTCCTTTGGAATAACATCATCCACGTCCGTCGAAGCGTTGTTTCCATGATCACAGCTCGCTAGCTGATAATCTTCAATCAGGCGCAATCGTTGAGCCATTTCTAGACCTGGAAGCCTTGCAGTACGGTCAGAATTACCCCACCGTTACTATAATTAGCACGGAAGAAGAACCCTGCTCAGTCGGCGCTCAGCAAGCAGTTTCTCGGCAGCTCATAAAATTTACCTGCGTCGAGTGCGGCGCTCATCCTTTGATGCTCAGCGCCTTATTTACCCATTTTTGCTCACCCGGGAAGCCTTCACCACAACCGACGAATCATGAAAATGTCAGATCACTGTGAATAAATAAACCTGGAACTGGAAAGCGAACCTTGAGAAGATCTTACTGTTTTTTGGGAGCTACTGGGAGTCGTCCGGAATAGCCTAATCCAAAGACTCTAATCTTGGAACGAAATCGATGTCGATGGTAGATAGGTTGCAAAGATATGACTATCGATTTTTGGCTCCATAGATGAAGCACTGATGACACCTAAAAACTATCAAGCGAATCAGGGAAATGCATACCGCAAGCGAGAGGCGAGCTCGCGCCGCCTTCATTTTTAGGTCTTACTACATGTCGCTTGCAGGTTCCGCGGGTTTTCGCGGCGTAGTGAAAACACGTATAAGAGCGGATATGTTCCAACAAGGCCAATGATAAGGCACGTTGAATGAAATCAGTTACGTATATAAGAAATACAGAATAGGCCAAAAAAATCAGCTGTTGGCACTGTCGATGTATGTTCTAGGGTGTTTTTCCCTTCATCAAGTATCGCTGAGAATGATAGAACTAAAGTTTGACTTCGAATAAAATGTTCACCAACCGAGCCCGAGCTTCAAGTTCATCTTCGTTCCCATTGGTTTTGACCCGGATGAATTCCGAATGTCAATATTCTGTTTAAAACATATATGCAGATTTAGAAGGATGTTGGAGCTAATCATTAACTTCCACGAAGTCGCGAGTACGCGATTGTCAAATGGTGTCCTAACAATAACCAGAATAAGCATGCGAAAGAGAAGAGAACCAGGGACCGTTTTTAGATTCGGGAGAGCCTAGAAACCCTTCACAGCGCGAGACTCTTCTTCCATAGCGGTGTCTTTACACTAGAGAAATAGCTGATGTAGCTATATGCATCGCGTGGCATATATCCCTTTCGCCGCCCACAGTGGGAGCCATGACAGTGTCAAGTAAATTCTAACCATACACATACTCAAAATAATTGCACCAGTGACCTACCGGAACTGATCTCTTGATTATATAGTCGAGGAGTATTTCGGTTTCATTTTATTTTGTCCAAGAAGATGAAACGATTTAGTCATCGATATAAATCATGACCTTAAATTTTTGTATAGCTTGTGGTAGCTCCTGGTTGGTTGAACATACCAACATACTGCCAACGATATCTACAGTGTGATGTGAATCACATAGATTTAAATACAATTATCTCTCTGGAGAACTACGCGATTCGCCCAAAAATCAATAAAAACGGTAACGTCCTTTCGTAAGTCCATGCCACTGTGCCTCCTTGACCGTGGGCGCTTAAATGATAAACGCCCGGCGCCACAGAATGCAGCTAAAAAGCCCAACAGCGAGAAAATCAATTAACCCGAGGTAAAATATATACTTATACTATCAACCTATGAACCACATCATATGAACCGACACCGCCCAACCTCCTCGGACATACCCCACCTTGCGTGCAAGTGCGCTTGTGAGGCGGCGCACCCCAGGTTCATTGACGCAGCCGAAAATAGATGCTGTGATTGGCACATTTAGCGCTGACGGGGACTCAGGCGGATAAGTCACCGGCATACCCGCAGCGCGTCGGTAACCCGTCCCTTAGCTAGATTCCCCGAAGAGCCCGTATTCCGAGGCGTTCAGTGGCTGCGCGTCCGCCCACTTACGTCGCTACTCCGAATTGTGAGCTGCTCTGATACATCGACAGCTCGCTATGCGAGCCGCAAAAATAGTACGGGTACGCCATGTTCCTTTCCTTCGTGGTGATGGGTAAATGTAGTTTCTGTGGCTCCAATAACACACGGTCAAATCGGAGTGGAGGTACAGCAGCCAATACCCTGTTGCCGCCGGAAGCGATGCGGTATATCTACAGATATTACCGAGAACATGAACACCTCTTTTAAAATTCCTTGTTCCTCGTATCTCAGTCTGAAGAATGATTTAGTCGGATTCATTCATTCATGATAGTTGAACGTTGAGGCCTTGAGGGCTGTGTTTGTATTGCAGATTCAGTAGTCCAGTCTGCTTCGACCTCGAACTCAGTGTTGAATAATCACTAATTGAATTTCTTGGTCTATGTGACTATAACTCTCACTGGAGCAATCCGTCCAAGTAAAAGCTGTCGAACTGGAGTCTTTTACATGATCACAGAAATTCGTCTCCGAGTGAATAAAGTTCCCAGAAAAGCAAGTTGGCATTCGAGCCTCAGGCACTGCAGTGGATCATTGCTACTTTAAGCTTTAATGTCGGCTTACCTATCCGGAGCGAGGGTTCTGCAGAGTCTGCACACGCACCGTCGCCGCTCGCCATCAAATATACATGATCTTTTTTTCTTCACTTGCACCAGCTCGTAATCGATATTTTATGCACATTTTTCTAACCTGATTTTATTTCCATCAGCAACCTCCGAATAAGGAGCATGAGGCAATATGGCCGAGTGGTCTAAGGCGCCAGAATCAGGTTCTCCAGAGAATAATCTGGTCCGAAAGGGCGAGGGTTCGAATCCCTCTGTTGTCAGTAATTTTGTGTGCTCAGGCAGCGTATGTGTATTTTTTTGTACATTCTTTGCAATGGAATCTGGATAACGGATTTGTGTCCACTCAGCGCTGTCTGAAGCTCGAATTGACGCGGCAGAGCAGTACAGTAGGAAATAAGGCACGTGGCAATATGGCCGAGTGGTCTAAGGCGCCAGAATCAGGCTCTTCGAAGAGTAATCTGGTCCGAAAGGGCGAGGGTTCGAATCCCTCTGTTGTCATTTAATTTTGTTTAACATTTCTAATCTACTCGTTAACTTTCGCAGTGCGCACCGCCGCACCCAGCCTCCAGGTCCTATAGGCTAGCCGCTATGCACCCGTTGAACGTTGGTTGAACGTTCAAAGTTTCAAACTTCAAGGAAATGAACATGGATCGCGTTACATTCCGTTTTTTATTACATGGAATCTCAGGACCCCAGAAACATCAATTCGAAAGCAAGTCCGCTTCAAATTCGACCAGAATACTATGACATAAATATTTGCCTTGGCATCCACTGAACACGTTCGTTGCCTATTGGTGTTGATAGATCTTGATTAGATACCTACGAAGCTACCCTCTGCTACCCTGCACACACTTTATATGGGGAAGAAAAGCTGACTCACGACGTTTTAAAGGCAGCCTCGCCACCGCTTGCCACTTGCCAACCATGACCACGTTCGACTTCGCAAGTTACCTTCAACAACGTTTAGGCGCCCATGCTGATGAGGGGGGACGATTCACGGTGGAAACACTCGCAGGCGGACTGACGAACCACACCGCACGCGCGACCTTCTCCCAGCCCGTATCCACGATCGCGCTCCCCGAAGGGCGAGAGCTCACCGGGCTCAGCCTGACGAGTGTTGTGCTCAAGCAGGCGCCGCCTTACCTCGCTTGGGACCCGAAGCGGCCGCTGTCGGTGGACAGGCAACTTGTTGAGAAGAAGGCGTTCCAGATCCTTGCGGGTGAGGACCCAGAATTCCCGCGGATGCAAGCGCTGGCGCACGGAGCAGAAGCGAAGGTGCACGTCCCGCGGCTCATCTGGCACGACGAAGACGCGCACATGCTATGGATTGAGGACCTGGGGAGCATGACGACGTTATCGGAGGTGCTGCTTGCGGGGGAGGCCCTCGAGTTCGAAGCAAAGAAGATGCAGGAAATCGCGACGGGCTTCGGTGTATTCCTCTCAGCGCTATTCACCGAAACGGCGAGCCCGCCGGCCAGCTTCGTGTCCTACATCGCATCGGTATCGGATCGCAGTGGTATCTACGATTACCTCGCGGATGTAGTACTGAACTACCTCCGCGACGCGGGAATACAGGACGCCCCAGCGCTATCCGAGCGCGTCCGCACAGGTTTCAATGAATCAGACGACGCCGAACCTCCCAAGTGCGTCGGTATGGTTGATTTTTGGCCAGAAAATGTACTGGTCGAGTTAGCGGCGAATGACAAAGACGCACCGACGAAATGCGGTTTGGTGGACTGGGAATACTTCGGTGTCTCCGACGCGTCTAGCGAACTGGGCATGTTTCGTGAGTTTTCCAAGCGCCCGCACGGGAAGTAGGCGCTTGCACGCTAAATTGACGATTTTCGGTAGTTGCCCATTTACACGTCCACATGTTGAACTCTGCTACACCGCCAATCGCAAAACGACGCATCCAGCACTTCACCCAAACGTGGCTGAGATCATTCGTCGCGGCCCAGTTTGGTGGTAAATCAAACGACGAAAAATCCGTGAAGGAGACGAGATGGAGGCCTTCGAATGGGTTTGTGAGACGGCTTCTCCTTTCTCATGGCCGAGATCTCGTTCGCGGAGTGAAACTATACAGCGCAAAACTCGACGATGCGTCAAAACGACGACTGCTTGAAGGTGGTGCGAGGAGTCTGAGGGCCGCTGGAGAATCTAGTGACAAAATCGACGTGAGATTTTTGAGGCCCACCGAAAGCATGGACGCGGACGAAGCTGATTGCAGGGATATATGGGAGGGCCTGTCCATCTTGGTATAGATAGACGAAATTAATATTTAGGTGATCATGCAGAATTGCTATCAGACAGAATGAGGACACGGACGTCCCGTGCGGTACCAGATAGATGATGCGTCGAAAAACCAGAGGGAACCGATATCAATAGTAGCATAGCAGTAAGGATTGAGTGGGGACAGAATGGCGTGGCGGTAAACATTTCAAGATGAAACGGACCTGCTAAAGCTTCCCGGTACAATACAGCATCCCTCTAAACCTTCTTTCCAGTTTCCTTTTGCCAATTTGCGATCGCTTCATTAATTTTGAATTCCACTTCTTCCTGCCCAACGTTCTGGCCAAATGCATCCACGAATTTCCCACTTGGATCCATGAGGTATATGAATATCGAATGGTCCACCAGATAGTCCCCCTTTGGATCCGCATTCGGCGGCGTTGAGAAATATACGCGGTAGGCTTTGCATACAGCCTTGGTTTCAGCATATCCCCCAGCAAGCCCAATGAAAGAGGGATGGAAATCCTTCAGATATTCAGACATTTGGGAGGGCGTGTCGCGGGCAGGATCAACCGAAATGAAAACGGGAAGAAAGATATCACCATGCTGCTTCTCTGCGGGATGTTCAGTTACATGCTGACGCACAATAGATGAACTACGCACGCATATCATCCAGAACGGCAGTCATTTTGTCAAGTTCTGCAGGGCAGATATCGGGGCAATTCGTGAAGCCGAAATATATCATTGACCATTTCCCGAGAATGTTCTCGCTGGTGAATGCTTTCCCATCATGCGTGATGAGCGAAAAGGGACCACCAATGTTTGGCCTGCCGTACGACTTAAGACCACGTTCTTTTTCTAGAGAGAGCATTGAGTTCAAGGCGTGTAGATTAATTGAACCCAAGCTCACCTCGCTCCTCGGCAAGCCTTGCCTTTTCTTGTCGGAAATAATAATAGAGTCCAACTCCCGCCAGAACGAACACGACGGCAGCTGTTGGTGTGAATGCCTGAATCATCTTTGCTGTAAGATCAAATATCCTTTTCATGATGTACGCGTCGTACTCACCCCAACAGAATTTCGCTCCGTAAGTTGCCCATAGCTTCGTTGCTGTGTGTTGTTAGTTGGCCGAATTTGCGCGTCTACTACGCGTGAGGCCCTAGGAGTATTTGGGCGATAGAATGACCTTGTAGAAGTAGTCAGAGACCTCCATGGCGAAGACAAAGTTTGTTTCGGACAACGGCGAAGTATGCAACGGGATAGAGAAAGCATAGAAAGAGATGCTGTCACGGGCATCACGCAAACAAGTGACACACCTGTTCTGGCAGCGGGCCAGCGGCAAGAATCTGAATCTAAGGAAACAAAACAGAGACTACAAAACTTTCTAGTGCGTGGAGGGTCTAGGATTAGAATTAGATGTTTACAGTTGGTCTACAGACAGTTGAATAAAAAAATAAAAATAAACGTTTAACGCACAGTGGAATTATGAATAAATTAATGAATTATGAAAGTTCAAAAGCAAGGGAAAATGTTTGCACAAAAACAGTGAGATTCAAATGACAACAGAGGGATTCGAACCCTCGCCCTTTCGGACCAGATTACTCTTCCAAGAGCCTGATTCTGGCGCCTTAGACCACTCGGCCATATTGCCATATGTCCGACGACCAGATAGATATTGTTGATATTTTCTGCATTATTCATCAACATATTTACTGACCTGTTGGCCGAGTCCTCAGAGATACGAAACATCATAAAACTGAACGCTATAATTCCGAATCGCCCTCTGAAGAGATCTGAACTTGGAGACTTCAGAGATTCCAAATTTCCGATCTAATCTTATCTCATTTTGCGTGGCGGTGCACTAAACCACGTAGTGATGACTGAAGCGGGGTCGGCCAAAACTCAATTAAGTACCTTTCTTTCAAACCGCCAAGGGCTGGTCCTCCGATAATGCAACTCCTACGCATTCATTTCTCCCTTTTGTGCTCGTCATTTCTTCTATTTGCAACAACTGCTGTTCCTGTCTCTAGCACCGAGCTCACACCCGACACATTTGACGCCACCGTCGCAAAGGGGCTGTGGTTCATCGAACACTTCTCACCATGGTGTGGGCATTGCAAGCATTTCAAGCCTATGTGGGAGCAGCTCGTTGCAGAGGCGAAGACAGAGATACCTGAAGTGAATACGGCGACTATTAATTGCGTGACATTTGGAGGTATGTCAGCCAGATACGTTCTGTGAAGCATGAACTACATAACCGTGCGCAGACCTCTGCGCGAAAAATGACATCCAAGGATACCCAACTATGCTTATGTTTGAAGACGGAAAGATTGTGGCACAATTTAAAGGACCCCGGGAGTTGGATATCCTAAAAACATTCATGAAGAAATATGTCAAGGACACGCCCCTGCCAGAGCCAACGACAGCCGCAGTAGACCCACCGGTAACCACTACAAAGGCCGCCCAGGCTCCAAAGCCAACTCTGAATGCTGCAGGCGAGGTTCTGGCTTTAACAGGGGACACTTTCACCGACGCGCTTGCCAAGGGCCCGGCATTTGTAAAATTCTTCGCGCCGTGGTGCGGGCATTGCAAGAAGTTGGCGCCAACATGGAAACAGTTAGCGCGACACATGCAGGGGAAGGTTACAGTGGCGGAAGTTAACTGCGATGACAATTCCGCTCTCTGCAAGGCACAAGGCATTCAGGGATACCCCTCGCTCGTGTGGTTCGGCCAAGGCGACAACGAAAACGGCCGGTCAGAATACAGCGGCGGCAGAAAGTTCGACCAACTCAAGGCTTTTGCGGAAAAGGCCAGCGCGTCGTACGTGTAATATTTCTGAATGTATCTCTGTCGCTTAGCCATCTCTCAGAGGAGTCGAAATCTTGGCCAAGGCGGAAGACCTTAAAGCGCACATCACTGAGGACGATGTGGTATACCTGTTGCTACATTCTGAATCTGACAACGAAGTCATCGTATGTCCTATATCTTCCATGGTCGTACTGTTTTAACCTTATAACCAGGACACCATGCGCGTCGCCTCTGCACCTCTCCTTGGTCACCCAAAAATAGTCGCCTCATCTGATCCCGCGCTCCATAGCCAATTCGGCATACCGCCTGCATCCGACTGGGTGCTCCTCGTCATCAAGGACCACGACCAGAAACTTCCCGCGTCCACGTTCTACGGCACGGCTGCTACCACATCTGCAGACCTTAAGCTGCGCAAGTGGTTGCTGACGCACCGTCTGCCAACGACGCTCGAGCTCACGCGTGATACTTTCCAGAGCGTAATGAACGCGCCACAGGCCCCGCTCGTTGTCATCGCGGCTGGCCCATTTGCGCTGAAGACGAAGATCATGGACCGCCTGCGCGACATCGGCCAGAAATGGAGGGTGCGCACGGACGGGAGCGGTGTCGTGCATGGGCGGGAGGCGGTGTTTGCGTGGATGGACGGCGGGGAGTGGGCGGACTGGATGAAGAGCATGTACGGGATCAAGGACGCGGGCGTTGTTCGCGATGGGCAAGAAAATGAGCTGGAGGACGTGCGAGTTGTGATCGCTGACCACAGTGTACATCCCCTTGCTCTTGTACCTATGGCGCTAAACTGACATCCTGCCTTGTAGAAACTCATCTACTATGACGCCGACCGTGACGGGAAGCTCATCAAGTTCACCTCAACTGCGAGCCTATTCGGCGCCATTGGCGACGCAGCGGCGGGGACCTCGACATATAAAAATTCTGAGAGCTTCATCGAGCGGATAGCACGAGTATGTTCTTTACCTCCCGCGTTAACGTCGCTTCTGAACCTTCCCTTCCACAGACACTCAACGGCGGGATGGTCGCAGTCGAGACATTTGTCACCGAAAATCTACTGCAGTCCTTCTTCCTGCTCCTTGTGGTTCTCGTCGCCGTATTCTACGTCCTATGCCGGATCGTCGGGGGCGATGTTGTGACTGCCCAGCAGGGTCAGGCAGAATGGGTGCAGAACAAGGGCAAGAACGGGCGGTTGGACTAAACTGGCCGTCATCTGGTTTCTAGCTGAGCTAAACCCTCTGAGGTCTTGTTGTGTGGCCTTTCCACCGTGTCTTTCAAGCGGCCGAACAACATCTCGATTTTATCGATGCACGGCTTTTGGTGGTAAATTGGGAGGGAAGCTACGCTGATATTTATTGTCTACTCTTCGTACGCAGAGGCGTTGACGAGTGATGCATGGATCTACATATTTATAATTTCGTTTTATAATCTTATCATTCGGTATGCTTTAGGTGGTCTACGTGGCGGCGATGGTATGCTGTTTTCCTGACGTAGGCTTGGATATGAACAGGTATGCTCAGTGCTGAATGTGAACACAGTACCGATACTATTCAAGCTCGCATGCCACGTTTCCAGGAATGGTACATTTTCTTTTGTAACTCACAGGATGGTTTCAAGGTGTACGCAACGTATATATGGATTGAATCGTACAAATATGTGAGGTATAGTGTCTAAATGGGTTATCCCAACAGTCAATGTCTCTGGATAATTGTTGGCGACTCGCAATTCCAAATATTCGAAACGGGGATGGGATCGGAACAAGTACTTGCTCTTTCCGAGAGATTATTGGGGATAAAGCGCGTACGACCAGTGCGAGGCAGCGCCGAAAGGAGTGGGGAGTCCGGATATCAATACTTAATACAGCTCAATACCCCCTCGAGGACCAGTGCCGACCTGTCGTTCGAACATCTATGATTCGATTCCCCACCTCAAGGCTGCGGCGCAGTCACCCTCCATCCGGATTTCGTCTCTTCAAGTAGGACTAGTAAGCCGTCCTTAAAATAGCAAACAGAACACTGCCTTTTGGTCGAAAGCCGTATCTGAGGTCACAGGTGCCACTGTATCTGCCTGTATCTTCCTGTAGAGATTATTTTCTTTCCGAGTCAGCGGCAACCGCGGGCCATCGTGACCTCTTGAAGCACATTCAGGCCTATTCAGGCACCAGGGGGTTCGGAGAGTACACTTATTTAAACAAACAAGTTCAGCCTCGCTTTGCTGCGGCAAAGATTAGGCAAACTCAAGAAGACCAGGCCATCGCTCTTCATTTTTAGAAAGTGAGAAATCAAGAACGAGGAAAGCTTTGGCCCTCGAGCTCGAAAAGGAGTGAAGAATCATGGACAAACAAAAGCGTGTCATAATTATCAGAATAAATGGGAACTGTTTGCTCTCTGTATTTCGTAGAGTTTGTGGAGTCACGTGTTTTTCGTAGAGTCATGCTCCCGCACCGCCCGGCGGCCCCGGCCACTGGCGCCSCGCCCGCCACTTCCACTGTCCACGAATGCTGTCAACCGTTGACCACGTCGGCGGGCACCATCCGACCAATTGAACGCTGCTCTGCCGTTTCTTCATTGATCATGCTTCCGCTTGCAGAAGAAGATCAGCAAGATTACATGTAATGCCCAGGTCGGAACAGTGGGAAATACTTCTGCAGGGTGCGTCAGACTAGTTGTTCTGAGTCTTGCGTATTGTGATAAGCTATTAGTGCGACAAATGCGGTTATTTTGTGTGGGTTCGCCAGAGCAAAGTGTTTGGAAACTAACTTGGGCCCCCAAGTTCGCCCATAGCACCCAGTGCTTCGCCAGCTTGGAGCCTTGGACGCCCACAACCCCTACACCTGTATTTGGCCAAGCAAGAAGTCCCTTGGGCCCCTCGTGTATGCTCTGGCTCATGGGCTTTTCATTTCTGACTCAATCTCAGCCCGCTTTCACTCAATCTGTGGGGCTCTGTTACGACTTCGAACGCAGAGCGTATAAGTCGTATTCGTTAATCTTTATTAGAGACGTTCAGGACGAACTGGTTGATGGTTCGAGGTCTGAAGTCGAGCTCGGTTCAGATACAAGCAGGTTAGATTCTCAAGAACTAGCTAAGGRACAAGCGAACCGACTGCTACGTATTTATAGTAAACGTTAAATATAGGAACGACTATAACGAGTCTCATGTCCTCGGTACTAGTACACAAGAAGCTGGCTGTGGGATAGGTCGGTAAGCATAAGTGTAAGCCATGGGTAAGCATAGGTGTAAGCGGCTGAGCGATACAAGCGAACGAAGAGTAGATTGTAGTACATGGATGAATAATGGGGTCAGACGATGAAGAAGGATGTAACGAAAGAAAGGAAAACGTATCAGGCTCAGTGGGACATATTGTGACCTGGGACATCAAAACCACGCTGCAGTGATTCGTGAACTGTTGTGAACAGTGAAAGTGACATCGCCTTTGCTCGTCTTGTGTTGGTTGCCATTTCAGATCTTTTGGAGTAATAACATGGTGGAATTCAATGTATTTCTATCTACAGACTCTCTACTTGTCACTTTCTCCTGCAGCCCGGAGCGACGCGACGCGCGTTGCAGAGCCATGTGAGATGCCGAGCATCAGGTGACCGATCATGTGACTTGCCGGCTCCATAGACTCCATGGAGTGGAGCCGTGGAGTTTCCAATTCTCATTTGCTCTCATAATTATAAGTATATGAGTGATGATGCATTGATGTCCAAAATCCAAACAAAAGCTGTATGTGTCAAACTCAAGGCAGTGCACCTACGACCATGCCACCGTGCCTCCCACGGAGCTACTTGATGCCTCTATAAAGATAGCCCTGGAACCTATCCCGCACCATTGCCATCCTCTTACTCTGATGCCAGACCGACCAGACGTCAGCGTGTTACCACCACCGGCTTACAACGCAACGTCAGCGGAAAGCCAGACAGTGGATCCTGAAGTGCAAGACAATGTGCTACCTGACTATACACCTCCTACCCAGTTTACGATCGGAGGGTCGAAAACCACTGCTCCACTTGTGTCCATCCTACAGATAAAGGGACATCTAGCTTTACTGCATGCTTTTGCTGAGCTCAGGAAAAGAGTGGAGTCGACGGAGTTCTCCTTGTTCAACATCCCCAAAGAAGCGGACAGGAAATGGGCTTGGTTCGTTGCGTTAGCCGTCGAAAGGTGCATTATTTTATTCTTTTTTTGCTCTGAGAGCGTCACCGGGCTGATGGACATTATTCAAGGTTCGATCGCTGGTGTCTGGCCCTCCAGCCCGGGGATTCGATAGCAAACGCTAATGCAGCAATGCCTCCTGTCGACGTAATTATGGTACGCATGACGAATAGTTAATTTCAAACGCGGCTCTCGTTTATCTGTCTCGAGTGCAGGTTTGGCATGCCTACATGCTGAACCCAAGGTACGCATCTCAATGGCTGATTTCTCGTCCGTGAACTTGATGCGCATCACCAAGATGGTATATGGAGGACACGATGCGGATCACTGAGGTCAAAAGGCTGAAGAAAATGGAGAAGGCCTTCCAGCGTGCGTTGGTACGTTCAATGCAGGTGCTATCAGATAAAACATTGTGATCTGAGAAGTCTATTAATTTAGGAGGACCCCTCTTCAATTTTTGCGGAACCTCTGTCTGTTGAACGCCAGGAATTATGGGAGAGCCGAACATCGCTGCCATTCGATCCTCTGGAAAGCACATACAAATTAACTAGCAAGGCCGTATTATGTCCCACATGCGACAGCTTCGTCACAACTGGTACGTGCCACCTCCTGTGTGCTCGACAAGTCACTTACTTGGCCAAATTCTGCAGAATTAATGAACGAAAACGGGTCGGGATATTTCCAGCAGAATTTCTCTGTGATTTGCAAGACAGAAGCCTGCGACGCAAAGCCAATAACGAAGGAGGTCCTAGCACTCCATAAACTCTGCCGGGACTTATGCATCTCCCCTGGGTCCGGTGACACAATAAACTATTTGCCGTGAGTCTTCTCAAATATCGCTTCATTGATCATAAACTCATCCAACTATGCGCAGTGGGACTGTCTTTCCTGTATCCTCAGCTAATCTTGACAAGAGTTCACGAACGAAATCTGCCTTTGTCGAAAATGCGAAGCCAGTGGCTATAAAAGATTTTGCGTTGGACCTTCACGAAGTCGGAAGCCCGAAATACGAGGAAAAGCTCGCTCTAGGAATGATGAAGCACGCAGCCTCACTCGCAGGTGCGCGAGCACGCATACGCTTGTATACTGGGATGGCTTTGTCAGTGCCAAAGTTCATCCAATGATACTACTACACGCTAATGAACAACACCACAATATCTACAGAGCTGCGCGCATGATGGGTGCCTACAGTGACGAGAAGATATACTCCGTCGAACTCGTGGGGGCTGTTTTACGTCAAGGAACTTTCGTTCAGAAGATGTATGACCTCGGATGGACAAGGTCAGATTATTTCCATGGAAAGCAAGATGAGCTGGCGCTTCATCATGCGCTCGCGCGATACCACGCGTATGTTCATACTTCTTGGACCCGCACTTTATTGGTCGTGACAATCCAATAGGTTCCTTGACTTAATGAGCTCTTCCCCAGTCTCGTTCTTTGTGCCAACGCTGGATATAGACCTTGTGTGGCATACGCACCAACTGGTGCCTCAGGCATACGATGCGGACTGTACGCAATATTTGAAACGTTTCATAGATCAGTGAGTCACAGCCGACGGAGCACTTTTCGTTGTAATATCATCCCAACCTCATTCTTTTCATTCAGCGACGACAAAATTGAAGGTTTGCGACTGTCATCGGCATTTGACTTGACCTGCACCGCCTGGAAAGAGCGCTTTAATGTCCAATATACTTATTGCGGATGTCCTTTGCCGGGGGACACTATCGGTCAGCGTCTATCTCGTATCGTAGGAAGATATGCCCCACCGGCCCCCTCTCACCTCCTTCCTGTCGACCGGCCTGATTTTCTCTCTGCAACGCACCCGAGCGATCATAATGCGGTACGGTTCCAAGCCTCAAGTGAAAGCGCACATAAGAAAGCGACTAAGCGTTACGACCAATTGGCCAAGAAAAAGCTGAAAGAAAGGGAGAAGGCAATCAAGAAAGCAACAAAGGACGGCAGACTACAGGGAGCAGTCGTACTCCCTCCACATTTGCAGCAAGAGCGCAGAGCCCAGGATGCAAGGAATGCGTATATGTACGATACCGCATTTTTAGTCCCGGTTCCAATGTACTACTATGGCGCCGCTTTCATTGGCAGTGGAATTATCGGCGGTGGAATTGGGGGATGCGTGGCTGGCGGAGGATTTGCTAATAATGCAGGAGGATGCGCCACGGTGCGTTGATTGGCTTTTAGCCCACGATACTACAGAGTGTACTTATAAACGCCCCATTTTCTGCAGGCTTCCAGTGCAGCGTGTGGCTCCGGTGGATGTGCAGGTGGAGGCGGTACATGTGCCGCAGGTGCGTAAATCATGTATATATTATTTATCATTGTTTTACGTATATATCTATAGGTGCCGGTGGAGGGTGCGGCGGTGGTGGTGGGTGCGGCGGTGGCGGCGGATGCGGTGGCGGCGGCGGCTGTGGTGGCGGAGGGGGAGGTTGCGGGGGAGGCTAGGTATCTCTTCCTTGGTCTCTGAAACGGGTTGCTAAATCCCTTCCGTACACATTCTGATATCTGGTCCAGCTATGCCTCATCAGCCTATAAGATCTTATCCAAACTCATACCATGTACTGTTATATCTAGTTACACATATGCCAAGATACCCCATTTATGTCATTCAATATCATGATATTTACCGTCTATTTCGTGTATCCCCTGAGAAATCAAACGACAAGAATTTGGGATGGAGGAATCAGAACCTGTTCCCCCCCTCCGTGGTACCCGAGCGCGAGGAGATATCACTTCGTACATGTACTTCACCGTACTCGGGGAAGCAGTCACTATCGGCACGAGCACTGGGGTATGGGGGAAGGTATCCCGTCTGTCTTATTGCCTCAAGGACAGGCGTCACAGGAACAGAGAGCTGCTCTGCTCGCTTAGGCGACAGCGACTGAGCGAAAGGGTAAATTCCGGGGACTATTGACACAGGAGTTGAGGTTGATATGACGGCACCCCCAATTGGCGACAACTTGGGGTCGTTCCAGAGATCATTTGACGGGGTTATGCCAAAGGGATTGCGGGGTGACACGAATCGAATATTATTTGAATCGAATTCGCCTGCGGGTTTAGGCAGCATATTTGTACTCTCTGGGTCGATGTCTGCGAGACCTCGACTCATAGACCTTGAGCGCCGGCGAGAGACTCCCAAAATGGACTGGTTTGTGATACTGGGAGGAGATTCGTTGGAGAGATAGGACGGCGAGGGAGACCCAGGAGATAGATAACCCATACTTCCGCGCTTCCGTTGGCGCTCTACAATCTCTTTATGTGCGGGAGTGGGTGATGAAGGTGGTGGAGGCAAATGGAAGGGGATATATGGAGCCGCTTTATCTGAAGTGTGTGCAAGTGGCGGAGAGGACAACCATTGCCCTTCGCCTTCGGAGAAATGATCATGTGCGTTCAGAGAAAACGATTTCTTTGACTGAGGCGGCTTTAAATCCAACACGTCAGGCTGGATATGAATCACTCTTGAGTAAGTATTTCAAAAAGCAAGGAAATGCAGTGATCCTGCTCACCGGGTTCTCCGACAGCCCAAGGTTACGGTGACAGCTATTCAATTTGGTGTTTCCCTGCGCTATATCGACTCTCGAAAATCTTGTGAGTGCTCGGGGGCAAGGTTTGTCTAATTGATAGTCCTGATTCCGAGATATGATAGCGTTGTGTCGGTCGATGGAGTGAATCTTGACGGCCCCTATCCGCCTGGCGGCTCTGGTGTTGTTGCCATAATATTGTCTCTGTCGCGCGGAGTAGCAGCAGGTGTATATCATGTAGGATAAAACGGTCGAAACGGCGAGAACAATGAAGCCAAATGCGATATAGGCCCATACACCAAGACGGTTGAACGGGGCGGCTTGCAGTGTAGTGTGAGGGCCAGTGTCATTCGCAGATCGCATGATATTCTCCCGTTGAACAAGCAGGTATCCGCCTTGGAAAACAGCCGTTAGGGAACGCGGGACCATATTGACTGTCGACAATTGCTTCTTGTCGGCTAAACGCAAATTTAAAAAATTAGGGCAAAACAGAATGGCAGAGCATATTAAATGGGGTGCGCTGGAAGAGAAGGAGGACTTGAGAGGTACCAAATACCACCAGGCTTGCTTGCGATATCGTCTGGCATCTGGGCGGCTAGCACAACAATTGATCACGGCCTGGTGGATCGGGTACCTACTTCAAGTTGGCTGACAGTTGTTCATCCCATGTGGAATTGCAGACATTCGGCTAACATACCGCAACCAAGGAACACTGCAAGTAAAAATGCAACTGGTGTCACAGTCAGACGTAGATCGCGCATGCTTGCCACCTTCTCGTGACAGATCTAAAAACTCCAAAAAAAACTGTGATTGGGTGATAGATTAACCCATGACGCTTTTCATCGCAACAGAACTTGTGACAATTTCGTCTATAATAGCATGTTCTTTTGGGGGGTTCTTAGCTGCTTCTTTGATTACCACCTCTCCATTCAGTTTGTAATACTGAGTCGCAAATTAGATAGTGACCAGGCGATACAAACCACACGCACCCTTTTTATCGATGCCCAATCCGTGACGTTTTCTAGCTCGCCAAAGGGTGATATGGTTGCTTCCACCACCGTCTCCATCTTTTTCTGCACTTCGTCTGGAGTAACATCTGGGGAGTCCACCCGCACGACGATTACATCTGTGCTGGTCTCGGACACGCCATATCGACGGATGGCTTCTGTGATCTACAATCCTGTCGGAATGAAATAGCCAGGTTTATCTTTTCCACTTACATTATGTGTTGGATTCAGGAGATACAAGATTTCTGAATGTACCGTCCTTGTTCTTAGGGCGCCTTGTGAGTCTGCAAGGATGGCCTGGTATATCGCGGTCTCGAGATGGAGTTTGCTAGTAATCTGGCAGGCTCTCAGAACAACTCGCAATCCATAGGGAGATTCAACGGACAAGACGGGCATCGACGAACGCGAATTTGACCGCCTCGCGCTCCGCCTCGCCTAAGTCGCCCTCCGTCGTTGACGCTGAGATGATGCGCAATTTGAGTGCGCCAGAGTTGGCTACGTTTCGGAATAAAGCCACAGACACTTGAGAGTTCCTGGCTTCGAACTGAGGAAATGATAGAGACTCCATTGGTGTAATTGTATAAACGGCGGTGAAAAGTTGGTGAAAGGGTTGAGCAGATTCCCGGGGCCCAGCACCGGCGGAAGGTCTCGCCAATCAAAGACAAACAAACACGGCAGCTGACGCGTCTCTCCTGGAACGCGCCAATAATTCTGTGTTTGACCCCCAACTTGTCTCCAACGCTCATTATCGTCTCTAATACCCATCGGAATCGTTCAAAGGAACCCTCAAAATCATAAATATCCTTTCATAGTCTCTCCCATCACACCCAAAGCCCAAGATGCCGCTCGAAGCGACGATGCTGATCATCGACAACTCTGAGTACATGCGCAACGGAGACTATCAACCCACACGATTCGACGCGCAGTCAGACGCAGTGAATGTAGTGTTTCAGACGAAGATCGACTCAAATCCAGAGAACACGGTTGGAGTGATGACGATGGCGGGGAAGGGGTAAGTACTGTGGCACGACCGCGATTGAGTCGGTGGACTAGTGCTTATCTTGACTTGTAGACCCGAGGTGCTAGTAACGCACACGAAAGATCTCGGTCAAGTATTAAGCGGTGTGCACACCGCGTCGGGCAAAATTGGCGGTGAGATCGACATCCCAACTGCACTTGCTGTCGCCCAGCTCGCGTTAAAGCACCGAGAGAACAAGAACCTCCGTCAGCGCATCATTGTCTTTGTTGGTTCACCGCCGGGCGAAGGCGAGGACCGTGACGAGAAAGCAATGATCAAGTTGGCGAAGAAGCTAAAGAAGAACAACGTTGCTGTCGACTTCGTCGCATTTGGCGATGGTATTGAAGAGGGTGACGGAGAGCGAGTATTAAAGGCGTTTGTGGACAACATCAACAGCGGTGACAATTCGTGCGTACACCCTTAAACTCGTGCTCTCGTTCATCCCTAATTATTCTTGCCCTAATTATTGATGTCTAGACATCTATTAACCGTCGTCCCTGGGGCTCACCTCCTCTCTGATGCTCTTATCTCGTCCCCAATCCTTTCTGCCGACCGTAGTGCCAGTATACCTGAAGAATTGGGCGGCACTGGTGCTGCGCCTGCAGCAGGCGGCTCGAGCGCAGCGAACGACTTTGAGTTTGGCGTCGATCCCAGTCTGGACCCCGAGCTGGCCATGGCACTGCGCATGTCGATGCAGGAGGCACAGGCACGCGAGGCGGCAGAGGCTTCGTCTGCCCCTGCTTCGGGGCCGAGCGCTGTACCTTCGGCGGCTGTTGCCTCAACAGGGTCCACCATACCTGCTGATCCTACGGACGACGAGGAAGAAGCGATGTTGCAACAAGCATTGGCTATGTCGAAAGGTGAGAACACTGCAGACGCGGATGCGGATGCGGACGACGATGAAGATGAAGATGGAGATGTGGAGATGGACGATGAAGAAGAAGAGGACGACGAAGAGGAAGAAGGCGAGGGAGAAGGCGAGGAGTACGAGGATGAGGATGAAGAAATCCAAAGGGCGATCCAAGCAAGTATGCAGCCACAGGACGAGAGTAAAAGCAGCAAGAAGTAATGAAGAGCGGTCACTATTTTCTCTGATTTGTGGTCTTTGTGTTAATAGACAATCGATGTAACGTTTTTGACCTTTCTGCCATGGGCGCCATTTAGACCTCTCGAGTTTGGCATGACTTACTTTCCGTCATAGATGTCTGGCAGGATTATGTTCTTCACCGAGTTACAGATAGCGGTTATTCATCCAAAACATGGGCTGCTGACCAGTGAGTGCAAATTCAGCTGTGAACCTGTTTCTGAATTCATCCCATGCAGAGTATATATCTGGCCGACATGTGTTCTCTACGTCATTGAGTGACAGTATATCTGATCCGCAGTGTTTGCCGTGCATTTGTGGGCGACGACGTTACTGTCGTTGCCTGCTGTATCGGATCCGCGAACGCTCGTTATTGTACTTTCAGGTACTTGCGCGTCTCGGCAATGACCCGACCTACAGCAGCACTCAACTGGCGTTCTGTATCGCCTCCCTATTGTTTCGTTTACGCTCAACAACGCGGCACGGTTGACGACGCGGAGGTGTTGGGGACCCACATACCTTTTGGCAGTACAATTACTATGTCCCCTCTTATAAGCCCGGGCGCTATCAACCATTGCTAACCCCGACTCTTTCCCTCGCTTTGATTTTCTCCTTGCTATATCCTTATTATATTGGCTCTGCTGTTGATGATTAAAAATGGTACTGTGGCGTTGCCTTCTACTGTTTTACAAAACTCGTCCCTAATTACTTTTACAGGATTTAATGGCCCTACATAACGACTTTAAATTCCTCTCAAGGTCCTGCTGGCCAGTTTTGCCTTTACGAACAGCCTCTCTTCCTATGAAATCTCTCAGAATTTTGCGTGCCAAACCATCTTCCAGGCGCGGCTTAACCTGCCCCATACCATTGTCTGTACACTCTATCCCCCTCCTTTCGGAACCACCATCCGATCAAGCTACCTTCCCTCTGTCCAAAATATCACTCAATGTCGAGACCGCCCACATTTCCGACCCTGAAGTCTTGCCCATAGAGATCGAAGAAAACGGGAGCGGTGCGCAGACATACTCCCCTGATGTCGATGCTCTGGCGGAATCTTCGCTCAGTGACCCGGAAGGAGACGAGTTCTCTGACAGTAGCTCCGAGTGCTCTTTTGCCACAGCGTCTGGACGATGTTCCCCGTTAGCCGGTCTGGACAACGATGACGAACTGCTACTACCTCCTTCACTTCTCTTCCATGTTGATCAACCAACACTCTCAAAGTCTGGGGTGCTCAATGAACCAGCGCCTCTGTCATTCAAGGCCATGTTTTTTCGGCATGTACCAAAGGAACTTCACGACACGTTGAACGATGTCTGCGCGAAACACGATCCGTTCACTAGTTCTCTGGACATTTTTATCCGACCGACGCCTGAGGGACAGGAACAGAGTGGCTCGATCCCGGGAAATTGGTCGCAAAACAGCATCTCGAGCCTCTCCATAACAATTTCGGGGTTCGCTGATGTCGGTAGCGTGATGGAGAGACAGTATCAGCTTCTCTTCTGTATCCTGCGTTGGGCTCAAATTAGCTTCGGTGATACAGTCGAAAACATCGATGTTTTCATCCCTGCATCATTCCCAACTCCCGTGGACATGCCTGACATCCTGGAGGATATCCAGGCATTTACTAGTATGCATACGCTCAGGTGGAACGGTGACGCGCGTGTGCTGCATGGCCTCCTGCCTCGGATTATATGCTCGAAGATGCGCATCCTCAAAATTTGGAGCAATATCAGCATCGACGACGCGCTGTTGATCTTGCACCTTCTTGACGCAGTGCAACTCTTCACCCTCGAGCTGGGATGCATCGTAGACGCACCTTCGCGCGTCGCTCAGCCTAGCGGTCCCATCCTTTCGCCGCCCATTGCACTGCCATGTCTCGACTCCATAAAGCTTACTGCGTCCGTCCCGATAGAGCGGCTCTGCGCGGCGCTCGCGCGCCCTGTGTTGTGCAAGTGCGAGTTTGACTTCAGTGGGGCACGGAAGGGTGGCGAGGCGGTGATCCGGTCTGTGCTCGCGTCGCCGCTGCTCGGGGAGCACATTTTATTCATCGATATCATTCTCGAGGGGGCGTTTGAGGGAATGGAACGCGTGATGGGGCTCATCAAGCAGAAGGCGCCCTTTTCTCATGCGTCTTTTCGCAGGGAAGTATCCAGGGTGCGCGAGAGTTAAATCGACGAGCTGGGACAATCAAGATGCAAACTCGTTACGAACTATACTTTAGTGAACAGTTTATGATACAAATCTCGAAGGCGGTATGAATGTTGTATGAATGCCAAATTAATATGCCCAGTAATAGCCCCAAGGAAAGCTTCAATATTCAATATTCGATGGTCGTCCCTGGTCCGACCTCCGAAATGCTTCAGAAAATTTGTAGAAATTAAGTAAATACTACGTTTATAATCAGACGTTGGTTACTTAGTTCCCCTCTCCGTATAAATCTTTCTCTACCTCTCGACTACCGCAGATCGTGCGCAACTTGACCGCAGCAAGTGGTAAGCAAAGATGACCAATTGGCGACCAATGAAAATTAGACGAAGACGGCCAAAGACGGCCCGGGGCGGCAGGCGCTCGCTGCGGTCGCGGTCTGTCGCGGTTAACCACCATCATTGTCAACGACGCGGCGGATTCTTGTCACTTTTCTGGACTGACCAGCCATTTAAACCGCAGCGAGTTGCGCAGCTCCCTCTCGGAAGGATGGAACTCCCTCCTGGACCTCGTTATATTCTGCGCTTGATTCCGACTTTTGCTGTCCCGTCTCTTGCTGTATACTTCGCCTTGACACTTCTGCAACTGCTAGGCCTCTGCAACCTTTCTCTGTGGTTCATCGTTCCCGCGGTCCTCCTTGCTAAGCCGATCCTCTTGCTGTGGAACATCCACTACGGCAAATGGGTGGTTAGAAGGGCTGCCGCGTCGTTCGGAGCGGTTGTTCCTCCTGTTGTTCAAGAATGGTCTGTCTTTACGATTAAAGAGATAGCAGCGACTACCAAGACCGGTCATCCGTGTGCGTCCGATTTTAACTGGTCTTCCTTTGTCATTAACATTGACTCCTCGCAGGCAACAAGATGCTTGAATTTGAAGAGAAATATGGACATGTTTTTCAGTTGGAGCTGTTTAACAATGTCGCTGTATGTCTCATTGCCTGATTTCATCCTGTTTGCACCTCAAAACTTTCTACGTAGCTTGCTACAACGGAGCCAGAACATATTAAGGTATTTCCTTCCGTTATGCGGAGTAATTTAATCGCTGTTAAGCCATCCATTAGGCCATTCTAGCCACTCAATTTGAATCTTTCGACAAAGGTCAGGGTGTAGCTCTTGGCTCTGTCGATATCACCGTATTAACAATGATATCCACAGGACCTATGTTTATCGACCAGATGTCTTCTCTCCTTGGCACTGGAGTATTCAATGCTGATGGTGCGTTATAAAACTTGGTTATATATTACAGAGCTTCAATCAGAACATACAGGTGAAATGTGGAAGTGAGTATGAATGTAACTTTCACTGCGGATGTTCAACCGACGTCTTGGACTTAGGTTCCACCGCGCCATGACGCGTCCTTTTTTCACTCGGGAGCGCATCAGTGACTTTGAGATCTATCACCGCAACTGTGACATAACCCTCCGAGTCGCAAAGCAGCGACTAAACGAAGGCCTCTCTGTAGACTTCCAGGTAACCTCCAACAGGTGCAATTCTAGAGTTCTATGATCTCTGAGCTTGTCATTCGGATTCATAGGATCTGGTCTCCCGCTTCACATTGGATGCGGCTACCGAATTCCTATTTGGAAACAATGTTGGGTCCCTCTTGGCGGGAATTCCGTATCCACCCTCGCACGAATCAAGAACTTCGCGCTCATTCTATGACCACCCTTCCACCGCTTTTGTTAAGGCATTTGTCCAAGGACAGGTGCAGTCGGCAATGCGTCTTAACTATGGTGCCGAATGGCCATTGTCGGAATTCTGGGCGGATGAAGTCAAGCCGGCGCGGAATGTCATGGATCAGTTTATTGAACCACTCATGGAGAAGGCGCTTGCGCGGCGCCAGCAGGAAATTGACGGAGCCATCGAGTCTAAAGCTGAGGAGGAAACTCTTCTCGGGCATCTCGTCAATCATACACAGGACACGGTGATTCTGAAAGACGAAGTTAGTTGTTTTAATCTGCACCTGATTAAGTTATAACTGACATGTTGTCCGACTATGTAGCTGGCTAATCTCCTGGTTGCCGGAAGAGACACGGTGAGCCCCCTGCTACATAGCACTCCTTTTTTTGTTACAAAATTGATGCTGCCATTTTGTCACGGTACTAGACCGGATCACTTCTCACTTTCTCTATGTACATGCTGACTCAACATCCCGACATCGAAAAACGCCTGCGTGCGGAGATTTTCGACACAGTGGGCCCTGCGGGCAGTCCCACATATGAGCACATGCGACAGATGAAATACGTGCGGGCTTTCCTCAATGGTATGTCATCCTGTCGTATCCCGCAAAGCCGAGGCTGAATATATCAAAAAGAGGTCTTGAGGCTCTATCCACCAGTGTAAGCTCGTTGGCACTCAGACTTAGATTAATCTTTGATTCTGGGTATGTTTATCACAGCCCAGCCGATTTCAGGCAAGTGATAACCTCTGACTCTCAAACTTATCCCGAATTTCAACTGTCCTAATTTATGGCGCAGATGTTCAAACAAAGCTACCACCCTCCCTGCTGCGCGACCTGGCCAGAAGCCTATCTACGTGCCTGTTAATACGCCGTAAGCAATGTATTCATCTACTTCTCAAGCTAATTTTTTCATTGCCGAAACAGCACTCTGTATGTCACCATGAATATGCAGCGAAGGACTGACTTATGGGGACCGGACGGTTTGTTCTTTTAGAATGTTATTTTTTTGCCGATGATGCTAACGCCGACGACTAGCGCTCGAATTCGACCCCGATCGGTTCTTGGACGAGCGGCTTCAGAAATATTTAATCCCGAACCCATTCATATTATCGCCCTTTAACGCTGGACCAAGGATATGCCTCGGGCAACAGGTAGGCATTGCCATCGATTGTTTGTCGAAAGAGGGACAGTCATTAACAACCGTGCACGCATAATAGTTTGCATACCATGAGGCTACGTTTTTCCTTGTTCGTCTCCTTCAGAACTTCACGGGCTTCGCGCTCGATGATTCGGTGAATATCGCGCCGCCTGCAGACTGGGCTTCGGGAATAGGCCGCAAGGCCACCGAGAAGATATTCCCGCTGTCTCATCTCACACTGTATGTCAATGTGAGTAATTAGTCATATTTGCGGTTTATTGAGAGAGCAATGCTTAATGGTGCCGGGCTCTGTAGGGTGGGCTCTGGGTCCAGATGAAAGAATTGCCCGGTGCTTAGAAGCGCTATAACCTGTGGAATCTTTTCTCATTTTCCCACTACTTTCCAAGTTACTAGTTATACTGACCATCTATCAAATATTGACAATACAAGCTGCCGGTAGCTACTAATCTATAATTCTATCCTGTATCAGGTTTATGCTTGGCTCAACAAATAGAAAATGTACCTAAATTTGATATTCAACGTTAAGTATGAACAAAACCCGTTACACTGAATTCGTTAACTGAATATTCTTGATAAATTCTTGACAAATTCTTTGCAAATTCTCGATCAATTCTCAATATAAGTTGGACAGTACGGTCATGTGATGAATTAATTTGGCGTAGTACGGCTGCGCGGCGGCGGCGGCGGCCAAGTACATTTCGTCGATCCTTTTCCTTCTATAATACCACCATCTGCGGTGTTCTCCAGCATAAGGGGCTGATATCAGGCCTGTAAGTCCCTTTGCTAGTCGTAACATTCGAAAAAAGAGCTATGACCTTACAAGTGATTCCAGAATCAAAGTCTTGTGCATTGTGCAATGCGTATTCGCATTCAAACCCATAAACCTCTGCCAGATGTCAAGGCCTGGTTTGTCCCAGACGAAAATAACATCCCGGAGACAATATATGAACTCAAGGAGGAGCTCTGTCGCCGCGTTCAAGCTCTGAAATCTGCCCAATACCATGGGCAGAGCCTTGTCTTACTGCTGGACGACTTTGAGCTTCTGAACGACAGCCCGTTCGGGGCCGTTAGGGATGGGGATCTAATATGTATCAAGCAGATATCTTCGCCGAAGGCTGCTGTGTTAGATGTTGAAATGCAATCACCACAAGGTGCGCAGCGTGTAGCGTGGCTATGAGAATGCCTTTCTCAACTTATGCGCGTTTCCAGTGGAGTTGCAAGAACGAAAACGAAAAAGGTCGCCAGCGCCCAGTGGAACCGCCCCAGTGGCGAGGAAACACACACATGCAGCCGCTGTAGGCAAACCTCGGGCGGTAAAGCTGCCCGTGAAAACAGTCGAGGCGGAAAGTGGATCTGAATCGGATACATCATCAACCTCGTCCTCGTCATCTACATCTACATCTTCCTCCTCTTCTTCCACATCCTCCGACTCCCCAACCTCATCGACAAGTTCATCATCATCATCCTCGGCCCCGAAGCCTCGGCCTTCAAAAAAGCCTCGCACCGCCCCTTCATTGATTCCTAAGCCAACAACAAAGTACGCGAACTTCATCTCTGCTCCTCGCACCATGTTCAATCTCAATATTCCAGCGTAACACACGTCCCACCTGGCTACGGCAAGCCGACTACCCACTCCCGCAATAACCGCCGGCGCAAAAGGCGCGAGCATGACAAGCGCCCGGCTGACATACCGCTGAACGCCCTGAACGCCACTGCGGCCCCTCCGCACGTTCCCGTGGACCCAGCCTCTGTCCATCTACCGCCCTCACCGCCGGCTGCTGCGGCCCCCGTACAGAAGACGTCGCGTGTCGATGCCACACCGGTGTACATCACGGAGGAGCAGGTGATGATGAGCTCGATGCGCAACAAGAACAAGAAGAAGGGCTTCAAGCTGTCCATGGCCAGCCCGATCCCGCAGAAGATCATCTTTGGCGGTGCGGCCGCGGTGACACTTGCCGCAGCCGCAGGGACCGCGGACGGCGATGCTATGCACGTCGACATCCCCGCCCCGGCCCCGGCCTCCGCCTCGCCATCGAAGCTCTTCAATGCCACCAGCCGCGCTCCATCCGCGCGCCTCGTCCCGCCGTCCGAGATCCAGGCGACGCACCCAGAGCGGCTGCCGCGCAACATGATCGTGACGAGCGTCGATGTCGAAGCGGGGATGTGGGATGACACGAGCTACGCCGAGCCCGCGAAGAAAAAGAAGCGCGGGAAGAAGAAGGCGCCGCAGGACGAGGAGTACTACGCAGACGTTGGCGAAGGGTACTACGCGGATGGCGGCGCGTGGGGCGGCGCGGTCCCAGCGGATGCCGACGAACCAGCAGGCCCGGTGGTACTGGATTACGGCGAGACGGACGCGGCGGGAGAAGGAGGAGAGCATTTCGACTGGGATCGCGCGGAGAGGTTGTGGGATTCCAAAAGTACGGTGCTGAGTGGGCCGGAGCAAATAGTAGCAGGCGCACTCGTCGGGTGGAAGGTACATGCACCATTTCTCGCCTGCGTCGAAATCCTACTCACCTGTGTCATTCATCCTCAGGCACTAGCCATTAACCCTCGCACGTTCTCTCCGGAGGTCCTTTTGAGCGTAGCGCATGTCGTGCAGCCCCCGGATAGCACCGCAGGCAAAGGCGTACTGATAAGGCAGATCCAGCGACCGACGGATACAGAACATGCATTCGCGTTTGGGTTCGCAGGTTCATCCGGCGAGGGAGGGCAAGGAGAGGAGGAAGAGGACTATGCAGTGGAGTGGCAAGAGGTGCTCACTTCGGAATGGCGCTTGCTTGACCTCTAATTCACCATTCTTTGATATCTTGAACCACATATATGTACTTCATCGTTCATTGCTTCTCGGAACTAACTAATGCAGATGGCTACTGACTACAAGAGCCTTCTATATGGATAATGTCGTAACATAAATAGCGGTTGGGTGGGATGGTCGAACGCGAGTCCGTGTAGGTAAGAAATAGTGTAACCTTGCACCTCAGCAAAGACGGTGAAAGTCTACTTTTGTGGTAGGTTCGGTAGAAATATGGAGGTATCGTGTACCGAGAATTAATGGGCAATCTAAGCCCCACGCAGAGATGTTGGATCTTGGTAATACAGATGGCAGGATGATAGATAACAGTTATGATACACAGTGAACGATGAGTTTGCTTGCGTTTTGCTGATGGCGATTGATGTGTGGGCTACAAGGCGAGCGAGCAGGCCCGAGATTGAGACGGTGTCCGAATATATAGTAGGCGTATTCCGAAAACGAGGATCTATTGTGGAACAGAGAAATCGGTCAGGATTCCGCTTATCCGACTGTACACGGCCTCGGGATAATGCCTGCAGATGGGTATGCGTAAGTTTCGAAAGCTGCTCGTTGTCAGCAGGTAACGTACCGTTCTTGTAACCGGTGTAACAGAGCAATAGCCGCGTCGCGGTTTCCCGCACCGAGCTCAGCCCTGACCATAACCTCCCATGTTGATGGCTACATGAAATAAACAATGAGAAGAGAATTCAGACAAATCAAAAGGAACACGCACCTCGCGATACACGGGCGCCATCACCGGGACGTCCGCGCCGATCTCAGGGCTGTGCGGCGCGCGGTTGTTCGGCGCGGCGACGCCCGTCGGGGGGTTCGAGAGCGACTCGAAGATCTCGCGCGCCTTGTCCATTTCGCCGACGTTCGCGTAGCCCTTGATCAACAGGTTCGCGATGTATGCCGTCATGTGCACGCCGGACGAGACCATGCGGTCGATGTAGCTCGGGAGGAGGTCCGTCTGCTTGTGCGCGACGATAGCGTTGATGATCGCCTCGAAGGCGACCGCGTCGGGCTTCGGCGCGCGGCGGTAGGTGCCCATAGACTCGAACACGGAGATCGCCTTGTTGAGGTCCTTGGATACGCATCCGTAGGCGTTGATGAGCGACGCGAAGTGTGTACCGGTGACCTCCAAAGAGGTGTCCGCGATCAGCTCGTCAAACACCCTTTCCATAGGCTCTAGCGCGACGGGTTCCAATGATCCATAGATGTCCAACAGCAGCTAAAGAAGCACATTAACAAATGGTGTCAAACTCGCCAGGAATGGAGAACGTACTTTGTAAGTGTGAGCAGATGGCTTTACGCCCGCCTTGCGCATCTCTTGATAGTAATAGAGCGCCGACACCCGGCTGGGCTTCGTCTGGCTAAAGAGCTGCATCATCGTGTTGTACGGCGGGACACGCGGCCTGAAGTTGCGCGAGCGCGTCATCTCCTTGAAGAGGTTCTCCGCCGCGACAACGTCACCAACGCGAGCACACGCACCGATGACCGCGCCATACGTGATCGACGACAGCTTCATGCCCGCCGCCTTCATCTGCTCGAACAACTCGAGAGCATAGTCCGCCTTGCGCGCCTTCGACAGCTTCGAGATGATGTTGTTATACAGGTACATGTTCGGCGCAACCCCACGCGCGAGCGCCTCCTCGAACAGAGCAACCGCGCCCGAAGTGTCGTCCGTCGTGTCGCGCACGAGCTGCACGAGGATCCCATATGCGTCCGCGGACGGCGCGAGCCCCTGCGCGAGGATGCGCGCGCGGTGCACGTGCGCGGCGTCGACGTGGCCCGCGTGCGCAAGCGCGATGATCATGCTGTTCTCGACCGCGGCCCACTCGAAGCGCTGCGTCTCCGGCGGCGTCACGCGCAGCAGCGCCTGCGCCGCGGTGTACAGCTCGCGCACCTTGTCCAGGTCTTTCCCGCGGCCCTTGCCCTCGATCAGGCGGCACAGCGCGGCGGAGCTCGGCACCTCGCCCCGCTGCACCGCGCGAGCGAAGAGCTGGTACGCCTTCTCGAGTGCCTCGGCCGAGATCAAGCCCGCCGGCGGGCCCAGTGCGGTCGTGATGTCCTGCGTGACGTACGGGTTGTAGCGCAGTGCGGGCACATCCGTGTCCAGGACTTGCGACTCAACGGGGTTGAGGAGGCTTGCGTCTTGCACGATGTTGTTCTCCAGGGCGGCGAAGCGCAGCTCGTCGTACTTCTCTGCGGCCTCGACGTACTTAGGCCCGAGGCGCGCGAGCACGTCTTGACGAGTCTCTGGCGTGGTCCGTGCGGTGATGACGTTGATCAAATCCAGCTGTATGCTCTCGCCGAGCGCGTCGAACGCGCCGTTCTCCGCGTTGAAGTGGTCGACGAGCTTGAAGATGCCAGGGTACGCGAATCCAGGAATGTCCACGAGGCCATTGGGATTGCCGTTATCCGCGTTGATCTCGAACGGCAGCGCATACGAGAACAAGAGGCGCCAGTCGTCCATCGAGATGTTCCAGACCACGTCGTCGCCGTTCACCATCGCGCCGTACGCGTGCAGGAGAGCGGGCGCCAAAGGAAGGACGGGCTGCATGCCGATCTGGTGCGCAGTGCGCGCAAGCGGGATCGCAGATTCGATCGAGAGCGTGCCGAGCCCTTCGTTCACGGCCATATATACGTCCCGGATGAACTGCGTTGTGCTCTGCTGCGCGCGCATCTTCCAGCCCTCAGCGAAGTTCTCCACGTCGCCGAAGGAAAGTCCGTTAGTTGTAAGGTGAACGTAAGTGGCCGTCGAGGTCAAAAATTCACCGCGGATGGCGAGCTCGTGGCACATCGACATTGCCAGCTTGCCCCGCGGGATGTCC
Source organism: Hypholoma sublateritium FD-334 SS-4 (assembly GCA_000827495.1). NCBI lineage: Eukaryota > Fungi > Basidiomycota > Agaricomycetes > Agaricales > Strophariaceae > Hypholoma > Hypholoma sublateritium. The sequence continues at coordinate 157,328 of KN817592.1, read as the reverse complement.
CACTCAGTTAATTGGTGCAAGTCTTCGAGCAGATACTTGACGTTCTCAACCGCAGCGACGGGGTCCGCAGTTTCCTTGTTGTTTCGCAAATATTCGAGGTTGGCGGTGTAGACAATGAGCCGCAAGGTGGAATTAATCCGCAGGCCGTCTGTTTTGTGTACCTCCTTGAGAGTCCGGAAGAGCCTGTTGAGGTCGTCCAACCTGTTGTTATCAGCCAGGTGATCGATCATCATGAACCATGCGAGGCCGTCGGGGCGCATAACGCGTCCCCCAAGACCTTGGTACGGGTCTTCCGGCGCTTTTTCCTGCGGCAGAAGCTTGTCGAACCATGTCAACGCGGACGTTATATCCCCAGAGGTCAAGAATCCGTTGATAACTGTCGTGAACATCGAGGAGGTAGCAACAGGCACATCAGCCATAGTGAAGTTATTTCCGGCGTCCGACTTGAGCACTTGGTCAACGAGTTCGATAGCTTTGTCCGGCATACCAGCGCGGAAGTAGGCCTCCATCATCGTGTTCCAAACTTGAATCTGGCTTTGACGCGCAACATCCAGGAGGTGAGCGGGGTAGCGGTGGAGCTTGTTCTGCGCACCGGCAGTGAGGAACGACTTGAAAATTTCCTCCGCCTGGTCAACCTGGCCCGCATTGGAGAAGGTGAGGATCAGATAGCGATATACCGGGGCAGAGACATTCAGGTCGGAACGAGCTTCTAGTTGGGCAAAGACATGGATAGCCGAGTGAACATCACCATGATTTGCGGCGCATCTCATGAGACGAACAAATGTTTGCATCTGCATGTGGTCCTTGCCATGTCCAGCTAAGATACCTTCAAACAGTGACATTGCTGAAGCGAAGTTGTCCTCTTTCTTGAGATCACGTAGCCGTTCAACATCCTTGTCGATATTCTCCTCGGCGACGTACGATACCTGCGACTTGTGCTTCACGCGCAGATCGAGAGAAATCTGTGCACGATGGACCTCAACGTCACGTTGGGTAAGCGCCTGGATGAGAAGTTCGTAGGTTTCCACATCGGGGAGAACAGACTTGGAAAGCATAGCATTGTAGAGTTCGATGACTTGAGTAAGGGAGGTACCAGGCTGACGATTGTGGACAGACGCGTTCAGGGCCGCATTGAATAGCTCAACGGGAGGGCTCTGATACGTCGCCAGCATTCTCCGTATGGACCGGGCAACGGCCATCGGGTTTGTTTGGCGCAACATCGACCGGAAATGCGCTATCTCGTCCTGAATCTCTTGGGGCATGGATTTCTCATCAGGGGGCGGCGCTTGCTTCGGTTTAGTAGCCTGAGAGGGAGGCGGCGGGGGTTCAGTCGCGTTTAACAGAGGGCTCAAGGGTGCTGATGTGGAATTGCGGCGCACGAGCAGCGGCTGGGTAGGAGGCGGTGCTGCTGGGGTGGGCTCTGCAAGAAGCCTCTCCTTAGCTGATGCCATAGTTTCCGAAGGAGCGAACGCATGTTTCCCCCGCGCATGAAGTTGGACAGTCTTGAGAACACCAAGCTTTTCCGCGCGCTCATTGCGCCCCGCGACGCCCATGGACACGCTGGAGCTGCGCATGCGGCGCTTTCGCTGCGGCGTCGACAGAATCGTCCATTTGGGTGTGATCTCCTCGATGTCGTCGCTCTGGGTGATTTGGCCGTCGTGCGAGGTCACCGCATTTGCCTGGGTGACCGCACGGCCTGCGTTCTATAGGAAAAAAATGAGTTTAATAGTCGGAGAATCCCTCTCATTAACGCGCACATTATGGCCCGCATAGAATCGACTTCCGGCACCGTATTTGGAGCCACCTGGGCCAGGCCCATTACCCCAGGACGAGCCTGAGCCCGACGAGGGCCCAGACGACTGCAGCTGGAGGACATTTCGGATAGTATGGGTTTGGTTCTGGACGACGGCGACGGCGCGTCCTGTTGTGTGGAGGATGTGGGGCAGCATAACAGCCGCCTAAACGGTGTCGAGAGACACCTTGGATGTGGTGTGTCTGGATGGGAGAAGGAAACCGACAACCGTCCCCCTGCAAATTAGCATCAACCCCGCTGCCGAAACGATTCGTATCACCATTTTCCTGTTTGCTGCCGACGCTGCCGCCAAATACTTCCGGATCAATTCGGGTTGCTTATTTTGCGGATTAGGTAAGGGTGTGCTTCCTTCCTCCGTCCGCGACGGACGTCCGAGTCGGAGGTGTAAGCAAGCTCTGCCACTTTTACCACTCATTGAAATCAAGCACCTGTCACCTTCTCTAAGTACTCTGGAGGGGTCAGTCTTCTTCAATTCGTCTAACTCCAAAAGCCTCGACGCTCCTTGAGTTGTTTCCGAAAGAAATGTCATTTATATTGATACTGTTTGAATACTGTCGTCCAACGCAAGTCCAACGTGTCCGCCGTAGCTTTGATGTTTCCTTTTATCCACGCAGTCCAGAATATTGAGCACAACTCTGTCTATTCTACGGTCCTTGGAATCTTCGGCGTTCAAGAAATGCATGATCTTTGAAGTTTGCGCTGTCAACGGTATAACCTTTGACATGAATCGGAGCGGAGGAAGGCATGTCCCAGAAGGTCTCCGGAAGGCCAGAAGGGATTCAATTGAGTTCTCAATAGAGTCTAATACAGTGCACTACACGGACCATATTGGAGGTGTCGAAGAACTTTGATTTGAGGAGGTGTAACTGACTGACCAATGACTCACCCGTCCTCTCCCTTTTGCTTCATATTGACAGGGACTACTAGAACTTGAAAATCAAGCGCTCTCGGATTGCAATACCACAAATACTGGCATCCGCCAGAATCATTGTGCGCTTCTTAGCCGCACGCCTCGTGGCATGCCCTATTCCAACGAGTATATTCATACCATCAAAAGTCATAGTATTTTTCGACACTCCAAGATAATGAAAATCGTATGCACACAATTAGTCGACCACAAAGTAGCCCTCCGGCAGCATTTGCTGGATTGAACCAAGATTGTGGTTGACCGGACATAACCTAAATTAGCTAGCAAACTTCCCCTTTCGGATGCAAGGCTTCGAAGCTTCACTGGCAAGGCCTCACCGGCGCACAGCACAGCACAGCCCCTCCTAATGCTTCAATTGCATTGGCAAGTATAAAGCACCTTAAAATAATATATCCAGTGCAAAAATTGTACATGACATTTATTCTTTCTTTATCAGCCCAAGTTGTATACACTAAAAGTTCGGACGATGTAAGGATACAGCACCACCTTTACAGGCGGTTGACGTTGCCGAGATCTGTGCATGCCTCCTCGACACGCTTGGTGAGCGTCTTCTCACCCTCACGGACCCACACACGCGGGTCATAGTACTAGGACATCATTAGGACGTATTTATTGATGACAGGGTGTCGAGCGCTTACTTTCTTGTTAGGCTTGTCAGAGCCCTCGGGGTTACCGACTTGCGACAAGAGGTAGTCTTTCCTTTTGAGAACAAAGTCCTGAGGTCAAAGTATCAATTTAGCCCCCGGATATTAAATGGGAGGTTGACGTACCCGGATGCCGATGAGGTATGCGAATTGGGTGTCGGTATCGACGTTCATCTTCACAACACCGTTACCCACAGCGGTGGAGATCTCAGACTTGGTAGAACCCGATCCACCGTGGAAGACAAGGTACCTTGACGAGTATAAGTCCCATGAACAAGAGTAATATGGCGTTTTCAACGCACAAAGGCTTGGTGTCCTTCTGTCCCAGCTTCTCAGCGACATACTCTTGGTGCTTGGCGAGGAGATCGGGGAGAAGCTTGACGTTTCCGGGCTTGTAAACACCATGCACATTACCGAATGCGGCAGCAATGCTGAAATTAGGTCCGATCGCGCTCAAGGCCTTGTATACGTCATGGACGTCCTCGGGTTGAGTGTAGAGGCTTGAGTTATCAGCACCAGTGTTGTCGACACCATCTTCCTCACCACCGGTGATTCCGATCTCCATCTCAAGCCACAGCCCGATGGGAGCCATGCGCTTGAAGTATTTTGCGCAAATCTCGATGTTCCTCTCCTTGGGGTCTTCAGAGAGATCCAACATGTGGGAGGAGAATAAGGGCTCTTGGTGCTCTTTGAAGTACGCCTCGTCGGCGGCGAGCATTCCATCGAACCAGGGGAGAAGCTTCTCAGCGCAATGATCGCTGTGCATGATGACGGGGCTATATAAAATCGCATGATGCTGAGAACCGAGGCAATCGGAAAAAAATAAGTCTGCCAGCTTACACGCCGTATGCTGGTGCCGCTAAGCGAACATGGTGAGCAGCGCTGATAGCACCGAGGATGGACGCCTGTTGCTTGTCGTTGGCGAGACCCTTTCCGGCAAAGTAGGCGCTTCCACCCTGCGAAACCTGGATGATGATGGGAGACTTGATGTCGCTAACATGCTGATAAGATAAAGATAGTCATTCGCGAGATGAAAAGCCCATACCGAGCAGCTTCCAGAACCGCGTTTGCGGTCGATGTGGAAGTTACGTTCTGCGGCGAATATCGGTCAAAACTCAGCCAAAGATCGTATAAGAAAATTGACGTACGATGGCCTGAAAACGCTCGACATTTGGTTATGTACAGACGCGCTAACACTCACTGGGATGGCAAACTAAAGAACCCATGAGTCTCCGTGTACACGATCCGGAAAATATTACATACCTTGTGTTCCTTAGCATAGTCGAACAATTTGCGGACGTTGTCTCCCGTTAGAACGCCAGCCTGTTACGCGATTAGGGCCATCGCGTGGAGACGAATGCTGCGAATCTTACAGGTACGATGTCAAGAATGCCCATGATGTGTAGAGGTGTGGATGGTGGTAGTTGAAGTGAGAGAACGAGTTTAGACAATTCTGGGGCCTAGTTATCTATCCTATCACGTGTGCCGATCCATCGGTGAGCCGCGCCCTTTTTTGGGGAAGCGGTTCGCAAATATTTCTTTCGGACACCCAACGGACACCCACGGATTGAAAACCGGTGGTTTTATGGGAACGGGTAATTTACACGCCAGGCATTCAGAATAGAACTAACATGCGTTTGATTCTTCAATGGCATTATAAAGTAACATGGTGTTCATTGAGTATTCAAGTTGCGCACACCAGTGTACGGAGACGTCTAGGAAACGCACTCGAAGGACCGCAGTAGATTGTGCTTACTGCGCGCGAGCCAGTTCATTATCGGCGTTGGCGGCCCTTGCGCGTCCATAGCTCTAGGCCGATACCTGGGACCATGACGCGGCGCGCTTTAACGCCTATGTTGCACCTATGTATGTCATGCTCCATCGCTGCTAACCTAGGCCAGTCGAGAAGGTGGATCAGATAGAAAAAACATCGGAATTGCCGTCTGGGTGCTGCTAGGTACTGCTCTTGCGTTGTTCAGGCATCTGGACTCGACTCATTTAAACAGTGAGCTCTGCCCGGGTTCGCTCACCTTCGTAGGTCGAGGCTAAATTACTTCCTCGCGAGTGGCAAATTATCGCCGGATGGAAGCCCATACACATATCGTCAAGCAAGACCGAGACGGCCCAAAGGCGGCCATCTGCAGAACTTTACATGGAATGCTTCAGACCTCTTGATATCTTGCACTCATAATTGAAGCGATCCCATTTGACAAGCTCTTTCATGAAATATTCATCTCCTTCGGGATCCAGGTCATCCGCTATTAGCCAACCGCTAGCGGCGCGCATAACGTCGGAGGCACCGCGGGAAGATGGCGACGCGGACCGGGCCACCAGAGGCGGTGCGCCAACGCCTCTTGAGACTCGTAGTCCTCGGAGAACCATCGTCCAATTTCGCCTGGTGGGCGACTTAGTCACATTACTTCCACTGCGTCGCGAGGGAGGGCTACGGGATCCTATGCATCTGTCAGCGGCCACACTCTGTTGTATACTGGCTCACGAAAGCGGCCGCCAAGATGAAATCGGAATTCGTTGTCGAGCCGGTCTATCTGGACTCTGATAAGCCGGGGACTGAGAGGTGCGCAGGTGTCCCGGCACCGGTAGGTGATATGCAAGAAACCAAGGAGGCAAGGACGCGGCGGTATAATTTCGGGAGTGATCCCACAGTCGCTTGTTCAAGTTGCCGCGGTAGGTGACGCGCATACCCTGGCATAAGTAGCTTGTACCATGAGGCCTCAAATTCTTCAGAAAGGTAATTAATTGCGGTCGGTGGGATCCACCGGTGAGGATAAGTAGAACGATGCCATGATTATTTCACCTTAAATTACCGCACCTGTTCTTCATGGTGATTTGGATGTAGACAAGATGTATAGATGCCACTCTCTGTCGTCCTTGAGGAAATCTCGATTGGATATTGTAGCGATGTCTTCAATCCAGTGGATATGCGCCAAGTCACCCCAAGCTCGCGAACTTCAGGCCTGAAATCCAGTTGTAAATAGGACAAGCTTTCGGTACAATTTCTGGGGGTGCAAAACAATCAAAATTATATGGGTAGGCCCGATGAGATACTTGAGGATCGTATTAAGGTCCTTCAGGCCGCATGATGAAGAGACGAATTTGTGTCGAGACGCAATGGAAACTGGTGTTCTTTGACACTGAAAACTAACCATTCCAAGACCGATAAGCCATGGAATGGCCACCGAATAGACAGTCGGTGATGATGTTTGCGGTCAGACAGTGATTTGGCTAGTGAGCAGCTGAGAACAATAACAAGTTGGTGTGGCATTGCTGGCAACATCGAGACTCGTGCTGTTGGTCGACGAATTGGTTGCTTTCCAATATTGATTCTCCGATTCAACATTACATTATGATCGCAATGCCGTGCTTGCCGAAACCTTACCCGAACCCTGCTCGCTCTCAACACTCAACTAGGGACAGATTTCTGCAGGAGGCGCTCGAACTCTGTCAAAGCTCGGTCAACTGCACATTCAATCTTCGAAAGCTAACCAGTGGAAACTTACGAAGAACCTTCCCTCAAACACGGTACTCCGGTCCTGTGGATGAACTTTGAACGCATTCTCATTGCCTAGCATATCTGGCAAGCATATCAACGGTGCTATTTTATGTCAACGCCTTCTACATGTGACTGAACTCTCGGGTCTCAGAAAACCTCATCTCCATCAGTCCTATGACACCCTTGTGCTCCTATAAATGCTCCGCCGGCGGTATCGCTGACGTCCTAGGCTCATTGGAACACCTCACTGCACCTCACGCCTCTTAGATTGTACTCAAAGCTAATGTTGAGATTCAGAGCGGTATCTTGCAGACTCATTTCCTAATTCTCAGGAAGGCTCTTAATGCAGCATAGAAAATGAACTCCGTCAAGTAGGAAGCTCTGAAAATTCACTTTTCCGAGTCGCACGATGGAGTTGCAAATTGCCCAATCGCGTGTCGTTCGTTATCCGTGGGCCGTGGCTCTGCCATATTTGTTCTCTTCCGCTTCTGCCGACCGGATGTGTCAACGACATAAATTCGACAGACGTGTTCTGTTCTCATCTGTATTCCGACGGACGAACAAGCCGAAAACACTACAAAATGTAAAACCCTGTATAGGCCTGTATAACTTTACATGTGCGGATGGACTTCCGGCCTCCTGGTCTATCGGGAACTGATTGGACGCTCGCCGCACCCTGCGACAGGCTGTCACGACCTCGTATCTTTGGAGGATACGCTCTTCTTCGCGCTCTTCTAGTTGCCTCCATGTGCTCGGCGCCGATGGCCCGGATGCGTATCCGGATCGCACCTGTAATACACACCCTCCAGGGTTATTGATGCTTCATGCTTTACCGTGACATCTTTGTATGCTTCTAGGGTATTGCAAATTCACGGTATAAAAAGACTTTCATCGTTGGCTCGTGGTATAAATACACTCACCAAAAAATTAGGGCCTTCGTTTTGCTTCGCGAGATGTCTACACACGGACAGGAGACGACTCCCCCTCCATCGGAGGCTTGCGAGACGAGAGCCGCCAGTCCATCTGTAGCTGTGGTCGCCGCGAAGAAAGTCCGGGCCGAGGTGGAGCTCACCGACCAGACCAACCTTCTACCGCTCAACAAAATCATTGCATGTTTCCTGGGGCTCTCGTTATGTATCGTCGTGTCGACTCTAGACACGGTGATCATCGCCACTGCCATCCCCACCATCTCTGTTGCTTTCAACGCCGGCGCGATTGTGTCATGGGTGCCATCCTCATATCTCCTAACCTCCACCGCTTTCCAGCCACTCTACGGCCGCTTCAGTGACATCTTCGGACGCAAGGCAGCAATAGCTGTTGCTATGTCTGTCTTCATGTTTGGAAACCTGCTAGCTGGATTTTCGAGGACGATCGTGCAATTGATTGTGTTCCGGGGCATAGCAGGGGCTGGAGGAGGTTCGCGATAAGCACCTACGCTCTCGTCGGCATTCTTGGTACCGTTTTCTAACCAAAAACTGTACGCCCATCCCTGTCGCATAGGAGGGCTGATCAGTATGGCCCAGATCGTCGTTTCTGATGTTGTTAGTCTACGGGACAGGCAAGTATATACTATTACGTGTCGAATATTCTCACTCTTAACTTCATTCATAGAGGAAAGTATCAAGGAATTATAGGAAGCGTTGTCGCTATTGGGTACGCCATTGGCCCTGTCATCGGAGGAGCATTGGCACAGAAGGTCACCTGGAGGGTATGCTACCTGATTTTCAAAAAGCGATGCGCTACTAACAGGATGAACGGTAATGCGCAGTGGTGCTTCTGGGTCTGTCTGCCAATATCCCTAGCCGCTGTACTTGTTGTGTCTTTCATTCTCCCACTTAAGCCGGTCACGGGAAACATAAAAGAGTAAGTCCGCAATGACGCACTATCACATCTTGCGCTTCGCTGAGCTATCATGTAGGAAGCTTCTAGCCGTGGATTTCCTTGGCGCTATATTAACACTTATTGGATGCACACTGATAATATTGCCTCTCATCTGGGTACGTTTCCGTTCCTCGACTGTATTTTTGCGCTGGCCAATACTTTTGCCTCCTACAGGGCGGTGTTACTTTCCCATGGACGTCGACTATCGTACTTGCCACGTTATTCTCCGGCTTGTTCGTTATTGCATTATTCTGCCTATGGGAATGGAAAGGCGCGCGACTTCCTATCGTACCCAGTAAGTACTGCTCATGAATGTGTTATCCGATTCACTGACTAAGGCTTATGATATACAGTGTATATGTTCAAGGATGTCACCGTTAGCGGTGTATATATTACCATGTTCATCAAGTAAGTGCTCATCTCCATTTCCTGGTCTCGGTACTTAAATTACTTGCGACACAGCGGATTTGTCTACTTCTCGACCTTGTATTACTTACCTCAGTATTTCCAAGTCGTTCTTGGCTACGGTCCCATTGGCGCATCAATTTTCTTGATACCGGTGCTGGTCAGCCAGATACTACTCAGCTGGATTTCGGTATGGTTATTTTCCATAATAACTCACATCCGAAAACTCAATGAGTACGATCAGGGTGTAATTGTTAGTCGCACAGGACGATATAGGGTACGTTATGATCCTCGGTACCGTGATAAACATTTAGCTTATTGAGAGGCGCAGAGCATCATTCATTCTGGTTTTGCAATTTGGTCTGTTGGATGTGGGTTGATATCGACAATCACTCCGCATTCGCACAAGGCGGAGCTTGTCGTATACATGCTCCTTGCTGGAAGCGGATCTGGCCAGGTAATCCTTTGTACGCATTCCAAATGTTCTGGCTAAAATTTGAACGCTTAGACATTCCAAACAACCACTATCGCGGCGCAAGCCAGTGTATCTCGACGAGACATGTCTGTTGTCACGGCGTTCAGAAATGTAGGGAATCACTTCTACGTGCGCTGACATTTGTTGACTGTCTGGCGAACGTGTAGTTCATTCGGTTATTTGGTGGAACTTTGGCCCTTGCGATCAGTGCCACTATCATGTACGTTGGTGCCATAAGCAAACACCGTGACGTTTTCGTTGCGAGGGATATTGATTGTATCTGACAGAAATAATTCATTACGATCATCAATGCACGACCTGTCCCTCCCTTCGGCGATCATAACAGCTGTGATAAACAACCCCTCGGCACTGGCCTCCCCCGCGACCCTTGGCATATCATCATCCATCGCTGACATCGTTTTGAATAAAGGATACACACGTGGCTTCAGGACGTTGTTCATTCTGCATGCTGTATTGAACGCGGTCGCGACTGTTGCGAGCGTGTTCATGATCAAGCACAAGAATCTCGACAGGGGAGATGAGCAGAAGCTTCGGGAAGAAGCACGCAATGGGCTGACGAAGGAGAGACACAACCCCGACCCAGAAAAGGCTGTCCAGCCTCCTGTAGACGATGAATGTCAAGAACTGGATACCAGTGAGAAGAGCGAGCACTCTGTCTGACTTGATTACACCACGGATCTTATTTTTTGTGCATTTTTTGGCACTTCATTTCTATTTCACTAGACCATACCATTAGAATAAAGTGTGGATGATCTGCGCGGGTCGTTGCAATAACATGTATGATCACAGGGAATTTGAGCAAGACATTAGTCGTTCTGAAAGCTTGAAACCTGACGCTCAATGTCCCTTGAGCAGAGATTTCGTTTAATCATTGCTGCGTAATAGTTGTACTCCATTTAATTGCTTGCCATGAATGACCTATAAAATCCGCGTCGTGATGAATTCTTCCATGGATCCACAGCGTGCATTACGTGAATCTCCGTCACTATAAATGTTAGAAAAATACGCAACTGGAAAGTCAATAGAGGTTTATAAGATTACCTTCAGAGCAAGCCACTGGCAGAACCCAAAGAGTAGCATCAATCCAAAGATTGAATACATCATGACATCTTCTTCATCGGAAATGCAGTCAGAAAGCTATAACGAATAGAGCTCACGATGCCTACCACTTTTTGAAAACGCAAATCGCCCTGGTTGTCGGCGCTCTCGTTCCTTCTCCTCGGTGAGCTTCTGAAACATCTCGCGCAGGTCCCCCAGCTCTTTGACCACCTGAGCCTGAAGCGCGGCCGCATTTGTTCCCTCCGCCTCCCTGCGCTGGGGAGATGGCGGCGTCACTCCATAGGAATAATGCCTGATAGGGCTTGTTGGTCTAGGCCAATCATAAGTCCTCTCCCGCGGCGATGGTGTCTGCGAAGTTCCACGTGTATATCTGTCAGGTGGTGAAATGACGACTGGCGGGGGTGTGTGCTCGCGTAGTGCTCGGGGACTGCGACTGCGCCATCGAGGACTGTGATGACGACCGCGTCTTGGACTTCGGCTACGACTTCGAGTGTGAGACTCCGATCTGACAGTGACTGTGGGTTGAGGTGGAGGGTGCATCCGGTTTGAGTAGAACCGCCCGTCCATGCTTGGTACAACTGGTGGTCCCGACGTCCTTCTACGGTATCTCACAGTAGGAGGTGTTTGAGGATACGACTGAGATATGTATTGCTGTTGTTGCTGTTGTTGAGAATGACTCTGGATTATGATGGTAGCCACTGGGTAGGCCTGAGCCTGATTATTATTCGAGCCGACACCAAGCATTACCATCGTCCCCGAATTTGGTTGAGATTCTTGGGGGACCTGGAGGGAAGACTCTACGGTGGTATGATGATCTGTGGCCGTCATCTGGGGAAGAAAGTGAAATGTAGGATGTCGCGATATATTCTCAATGTTTTCGGTACCACTTGCGCCGACGGAGGGAGCTGCAGCGACCCCCGCAGTGAATCCAGAAGCTTGGTCTGCGGAGTGTGGTGCAATAGGTGTTGATTGCTCCGTCGGGGGATTTCGCTCAAGGATTTTAGGCCCCCCGTTTGGCGTGTCCAGGGCGCTACGGGGAGATCCATTGGACGAAGAAGTCCTACCAGTGTCTACATATCAGAGGTAATCAGCGCGTTCGTCTTGATGCATGATGCGCTGATAAAAAGCAAGTACTTGCCTTGCATTTGCACGCCACGTAAGTCGTGGATCAGTTGGTCTACTCTAGAAACCACCCCACGTAGCTCAGACCGCCGGTCATGGACGTCTCTTTCCAACCACTTGTATAGGCCCCTCATATATCGTATGACCTCGCGCTGCTGTTCACCACTGGAAAGTTGAGCTAAACGATTTTTCTACGCATTGCAGAGTTAGATTGACATCAGAAAAAAAGAAGTTATTGATACACATACTCGCAGAGTTTCCACCAAGGAATCGAACAATGATTCGGGGAGTTGGACGCCGTCGGACTACATTCGAGAATTAGAATACTGTGTAGACAAAACATGATTTTTTTACCGGGGTGGATATTGGTGTAGCAACTTCAGGGTCTCGTCGCAATGCTGGTGTAGCCGCCACATCCTCTTCCTCGGATTGCTCGATCCCCTCGTTCTGGATCAAACCAGCTGTGGCCATTGAATTTTGGGTATCGAGGAAGTCTTTGGTACTCTGGCGTAATCACAAGGCCAACACGCTAGAAAGTGATGAGTCTCTTGTTAGTCGCCCGTGGTAAGGTCCACAATACTTATTGACGCCTGGGTATCCCAATACTTGACTAATACTCAAACAAAGACCCACGATGACTACGCAGAGAACACGTGCAGAGTACCCTGACACAGCTTCAGTGCACACTGTTGCAAGTTGACTGTTGCAAGTTGACAGATGATGATCATATCTCCATCATATCACGATCATGTTGTGTACATCGGACATCATTGATACCAGGCTATTTAGGTACTTATYGTTAGTCAGACGACCTCRTAAGTAGTATATATAGTATGTTCCAGTTGTAGTAGATACCCAACTGGAAATACCACAGTATTCCCTGGTCTATCCTCGACCACTTGGTCTGCTAGCTCCTCCAAGTGACCCTAACAGGTCGGCACCGTATTCTCCAGTTTTGTCACTACCCAATCAAACTCCTGCAGTCGATAACAAGTCGATCATCCTAATCACTTACCCTCAATTGAATGAAACTAAGTTTACAACTGCAACTTACCTTCCTGTGAATCAACGTGTAAAGGTTAACGCATCAATATGTTCTCATCTGGTGGGTGTTTAAACGTTTATGTCGGACTCGCGGTGCGGGGCGCGATAGCGTGAAATATGCACGTGCTCGGACTGATGCATGATGCATGAATTTATGGTTTTATTCTGATATTCAGCTCAAATAAATCCTGGAGGTGCCCAGTGTGCCCAAACGCTTATCGAGGCTCTCCAAAACTTTATCACCCCAATTGTGCAGGTCCATTCTCCGCCTTCAGTGGCAGGTGAGAACATTACATGTCTTCCATTCGCCATCGCTTCCTGACTGTGACATTCAAAGGTTCGAATACAAAAAACTATCACGATGGTGAAGCTTGAGTAAATTGCTCTGTGGGCACCCCAAATGAACCAGCATATTTTGTAGACGGCAACAATTATTCGAACTTGCAGCATGAAGCCCAACAGCTCATTTCTGCCCTAAGCCACTTTGTTACAGCCCTTGCGCGGCCTGCAGCCCACGCTCCTGTGCAGTTTCAGAGTCAAGGTGTGCTGCCTTTCCGCTGACTGAATCCCACTGAATGCATGTATACTGACCTTAGAAATTACAATATGCAGTTATTTCCGCGAGGAAGCCGCCTTTGCTTCAACTTGCGCTAGACACTATGCACTATCAAGTATTCAATCAGATGCCTATTCGGCTATTGGGGTTCAAATCTAACGGCTCCGAACTCAAACTTATGGAGAGGAGTGAAATATGGCAACTCATATCAACGGCAATTGAAAGAGATTTCGACGAAGACAAGGTCAAATCCGACATTCGCCGCTTTACGGCGGACAATTTCCAGGGAGACAGTTCAAAACACAAAACCGCTGCAGGGACTCCCGAAAGGTTAGCCATCCGAGCCTTTCTGTCACCATATGGCCGGTATGCTGTCTTATCACACACATGGCTCCATGATGCATCGGGCGAAGTGACTTACGACAAGTGGAAGAGCGGCAACTTCGACATGCATTCTGCAGGATATAAAAAGCTCACCAATTTCTGTAAAATCGCGGCCACGGAATACCAAGTGACTTTGGGATGGATGGACACAATTTGCATCAATAAAGAAAGCAGCTCTGAGCTCGACGAATCAATCCGTTCTATGTTCAGGTGGTATCGGTTCTCTCACATATGTGTAACGTTCCTTGCGGAAACTACATCTCTCCAGAATATGCGGAAAGATTCGTGGTTTACTCGAGGTTGGACGTTGCAAGAACTTCTCGCACCGACGACCATCAAATTCTACGGGAGTCACTGGCAGCAACTTGTGCCTGGCACTGGAAATGATAAGATAAACGACTCGATCCTCGACGTAATTCAGACCGCTGCCGGTATCACCAAGAAAGAACTCGACCAGCAGCTATGGAACATCCCCATATCTCGCCGAATGCAATGGGCAGCCTCTCGCGAAGTAACTCGCGCTGAAGATTGTGCATATTCTTTGATGGGAATCTTCGGCGTTAGCATTTCGATCGCGTACGGGGAAGGCGCTGGACAGGCATTCTTTCGACTGGCACAGGCAATTCTGAGCACAAATACACTCGGTCTACTGGATATCATGAATTGGGGTTACGGCTTCGAATTTCCAAAGCCCAGCACCATCGCTCATACTAGTACGCTTATCCCACGGAGCCCGAAACAATACACTTGGCGCACAAGCACAGAAGTACACTGGTATCGTCCCACCAAGCCGCTCATTCTTACACATCTCGGGCTACACCTTCCGGTGCTTCTAATGCCCGGTATACCAACGGACTACCAGCTGCCGCACACACCCAATCCTGTTGGAAACTACTATGCTACAGCCACTGACATCGATCTATTGTATCCAAACAATATTACGTCGCGCAAGAATTATGCCATTCTTGAGAGGTCCATCTTTGACCGCACCAGGAGCCAGAGTGGGCAATCCCACAATGTGGTGACTTTCGGGGTCATGAACTTCTCGGAAACTTCATCTGTCATTCACCTACCAGCCCAAAGCGTCTGCTATGCCGTGCCATTTCAATTGGTCCCTCCACCCGCTTATGGAATCATTCCAGAAGAAATAACCACCAATCGAATAGCAATAAAACGCGGTATTGTCTTCGATCTCAAGCAGTTAGGAAGCGGATTGTTACAGATACCGATAAGTGAATTGCGGAGGCATGGGATTACCTTGCGTACACTATATCTGTAGTGGCCTTGTTGATATCAGGAACTCAACTTATGTTTTGATGCACCACTGGCGCCCAGTTTGAAGACGACACATCGGACGTGCCTTCAAGCTCTGATATGACTTCTCAATAGTAGGGAGTGTGTTCAATCTCGTCTTCATTCGTGATGCACAGTACCGAGTTGTCAAATTGAAGATGGAAAGGACAATAGCAAGTTACTTTTTCAGGTATGTACATAGGTTCAAGGGACCTACCATCAAAAGCCTCGTCAGACACTTGGAATTTATCCAATACTGTAGGCAGCGAAATTATTCTCGTTGACGGATTACCCCGAATTCTTTATCAGTGTGATCAAACATCCTGCAATCACTTACTCTCAAATTACTCTTCGTCTTGTGTACAAAATCTGAGCGCCGAGGCAGTCCCGATTAGGCTATGTCACTGCCTTATAAGTTCTGGTCCTGTCAAATGTTCAACGAATGTATGTCCCATTATAAATGGAGGGTATAGTAATATGTACAGCTCGTGTCAAACATCACAGGGTATAGAATCGAGTTTACGTCTTATTGACATACTTGACAAAGGGATCGTGGATTTATCGGTAGAGTCCTTGCCGACATCGTCAACTTGAACACGGCCCTCTGAGCCCTCTGCATCTTCCGAATCCTCAAGGTCGCAGATCGTGCGCGTCAGAAATGATGGTTGAAGGCTCCTCCCCTTTTCTCTTCTTTCGTTGCGAGACCCCAGAGACGCGCCGGCACTGGTGTCCCCGAATTGTTTCCACGAATTACTGGAGCGAAGATTGAGCACGATACGCGATACCATTACTGCTGTAATCAGCTGGCTGAAAGAGGCTCCGATTGCTTTGAGATCACTGTCAGCAAGCTAAAAAGGAAAGTAAATCTTTGAGTTGATTCAGGAAATTGAAGTATATGTAACTCACGAAGAAAAAAAGAGTGTTTATGAGATTGGCCATAAAGATGACCAAAAAATAGGCTGCTCCGTCTCGAATGAAGACGTGTATGGTGCTGGGCCTGCCCTTTTAGATTGTACTCTGGTTCGAAAATGAAAATGAACTGACTGTGTTTTTCTAGAAGTAAGGAGATACATCCGGGTGCGCCATACAGTGAGGCCAAAGATGATTGTATCCGTCACCAGAGGACCGACCCATACAAGGGCTGGAGGATAGGGTCAAATCAGCTATGAATTCTGTATCCCCTCAGTCTTGCAAACAACGTACGAAATATTGGACTATCTCCCGTTAAGATACAACCTGTAAGAATTACATAGTGCGTTAGATTCGACAGCAAAGGCGATAGCAGGAGGCGGTAATACCAGTCAGTACCGGAGGTAATGCCACCACTGTAATATCCGGATCAATCAAAATTGAAGAAAATAGGCTATGTCTCTTACTGAATCCGGTGTGAAGCCCCACTGCTGAAGTGACAATCTGTGCCCCCCACAATACCATCAAGAAAATCAAGATGTACAGAGATCGACGATAAAGGGCGTAGACGCGGAGAATCATGATAGCTGAGAGGTGGTAAGATTTATGCAGCAGACCGAGATATAGATAGCTTGCATTGGCAAACTGACAAAAATGTCGAGATATTTAGTCAGGCTCGAAGATTCTCAAGTAGAAGCTAACTTACTCGCAATCAACGCAACTGTACTGGCGCCTTCAAATATCGCGAAATGGGAGCAGCTGTAATGCACAGCGCAAGGGATTGTCAGCTTAGAGATATTGCGACGAGGAAAATGAGCTGACGCATATTTTGTCCATCGTGGATCGTGGAAAGCTGGGTTGAAAAGGTATACAAGAATCAATAAATGAATTACTTGTATTCAAAATACACGTACCATCGAGTATGATGATAAACTGGAGAGGAGTGACGTAGCGATTTAACAGAAACAGAATCGTCACCCCTGAAAACTTCCTACTCCAAATCTTATCGACCTAGGATATTTCCCGAGAGTGAGATCGGCAGAGTCAGGCTGTCCATGGATTATGCACCTCGTCCGACAGGGTTAACACTGATGGTATTTCAGTTTCATGCCTTCGTATCAACATAGAGGAGACATACTGTGATCATAAATCAGCATGACAAACGCAGCCAACTGGAAATATTTTCCAGCCAAACTAGGAAGACGTCAACGATGCAACATACTCTAGTTGCTCAGAGAACTCACAGATGACGCGCTCCAAGAGCAAGAGCATCAAGTTCTGCGGACGACATTCCAAAGACGTTGAGAGCGTCGAGCAAGGGGACAAGGGCCTTTCGCTTCCGTCGGTTGTCCGTAGGCTGGTTAAAAGATTGGCGGTATATAAGTTATGCTCGGAAGTTAAAAGTAGAATAGCATTCATACTCAGCGTTCAACGTCAACGATGACATGCATATTTTCAGCTTTCTGGAACAAGTGACGAGCCATTGGACATATGTCAGTCTTGGCACAAATTCGAGTGGTCGCACAAGCATCTATTATACCCGTTTAACGTTTAACGTTTATTGGTTGTCGAATCTCGATCACTGGTGCCCTTATTCTGGCAGTGTTACCATGTTCGTATTAATTTACGTAGATCGGGTCCTGTATGAGCTCCACTGTGCAGTCCATCCATTCTCCTTCCTGGTAAGTACTCCAGTGGAATATCCCTTGGTACGGCTCACCAAAATTCGAGCCAGTCTCCTGACGATGGGATATACGCATCTAAAGCACAAGCGGAGAGATTTGGGAAAGATCTCAATCACCTGCTTTCAAAATTTAATTATTCACAGTGGATTTAAGTTTTGGACCGACCACAATCCCCCGAGCCGACGGCCCGCTCAACTTCCGCTTCCTTCTGAGAAAATCAAGAGAAAATGGCACTTGCCACGGCCACCGTGCACCGGCTTCGGCCCACCTCTTCCTAACTTCGCAATTCGCGAATCGCAGCGACGGTATTAGTCCTGTTTCATCTTTCGGTAGTCTTATGTTGAAGATTTGCTCCCCTGAACAACGTTTGGGTGACGCCCGTCGCAGGGCGTCTACAACTGTTTTTGGGGGTACATGGGGAGACACATGGTTGTGAATAACTTCAATAAGTGGGCGCGGAAGCTTTTCCCGCCATCAAGCAGCTGTGAGGAATACACTCAAGCTTTGGCAAACTAACCTGAAGTGGTTGTGCGGGGTTTGCTACTGCATAGCCGGTATTAATTATTGATGCATATATACGAGCAGATTTTGTGGCATGGCACAGTATTGCACTTGCGTCCGTCGGTCTTTGTCTTCGACGTCCAGACTCCAGCCTGAGATTTAACGAAGTTTCGCATGATTTTTTCTAGAATTGTACAAATTCGTTCTACTTGGGTTATTTAAATTTGCGGTGGTCTTCATCAGGCAATGACATACACCGTGCATCGTGCATCATGGGAAAATGGCATCCCAGGCACCTCAGGTCCCCTCTGGCAGCGCTCAATTGTCTGCCGCTGGTATGTATGCTGCGTCGTCCGCTGTCGTCCGTTCCCGGTCAACGGCCCTCGCCCTCGCCAGAGTCCAATCGCCTTTCCGTTTGCTACATGGTTTCCAAAACAGGCCGCGACAATTAACTGCGCTATCTTCTATGGAGCTTGAAATTCCAATTCTGTGATGGCGTGATATTTGCAAGCCCATGTTTTTCCAAGAAAACATATCAAGCGCATGCAGATAGGGCAAGCGCCTAAGCCATTTTGGGCGAGACTTGACGAAAATCTAGGAAGAGATAAGTCAAGCACGGTGGTATCGTATGGTCCCTCACATTTATGTTTAAACGTTTAAACGTGATAACATCACGGGCCGCGACGAACGGTCGCCTCGTCTGTGACGAGTATTGAAGAGGATTGGGGTAACCGTCAACCATGCATGTCAAACAGTTCTCTCTCTCCCGCATGTCCACCGCAGCTCGTGTGATACGCCCAAAAAATGGCGTCGTATATATATAAATAATACTAACGTATAACGCAATGCAGTCCGTGTTAACATATCGTATGTATACTAGCCACCCAATAACCCTTGTACAAATTACTTTTAGATAGCCTCTGGGAACAGCTCCTCGGCAGCCTTCGCAGCCTCCACCTCCGCCTCGCCCATGGGGCCCGCTTTGGAGGCGGCTGCTGCTGCGGCATCCGCACCGCTCGTGGGCGACCCTTCCACAGTCGGCGCCTTCTCCGATTCTGACACCGCCGCCGCACCCTGCGCAACGTCCTGCACACCCTGGTTATCCGCCGCGGCTTCTGGCTGCGTCACCTTCGTCGTCGTCAGCGCCTCGCCTCCGACTGAGCTAATCTCCTTCTCCTCACGCAAGGGCTCAGGGTCCGCCGCGACCTGCGCGTCGCTCTTGATATCCTTCACGGGCGCTGAGCCGAAGATGTCGTGCCCGGGCTCGGGCATGCCGAGAATTGCAGACTCCGTCGTCTCGCCTTGGTCATGAACTGGCGGGGCGTGGTCCACGACGGCGATAGGTGCGCGCCCATCTCCGCCCACGGTCGAGACGGGTACGGCGGAGTTGGTCGGGGTGGCAGCGCCGAGGCCAGTGTCATATTGAGAGTACTAGAAAGGCTGTGTCAGACGGATCCCCAATTCAAAAAAGCAATATCTAGCTTACTTGATCATGGAAGCTGGTACTGGATAGAAAGAAAATTGTAAACAACCTGATTGTTGAATTAATATTCAAAGGAGCTCACCATGAGAAGTCCCATGTCTTGAGCCATTTCGCATTCAGGCACTTGGTCTTCGTCCAGGGGCCGCCGTAAGCCAGTGGGCTAAGATGCTGGAAGTTCCAGATGGCGAGGACAACAAGGACGGCGGCGATCTGGAGTCGCACCCGCGGGCGCAGCGTCGACGTGATAAGGTCGAAGATCGAGCACGACAGCAGGATCGCGAAGTACAGAGCGGGGAAGTAGTGGTGCAGGAAAAGCTGGCGGCCCATCAGGAAGAACGGTGCGTAGTGCAGTACCCAGCCGATGAAGAGGAACCCACAGAGGGTGTCGTATTTGACCACTTTGGCTAGATAGACAGTGTGCAAATTAGTTGAAAGTTCCCCAAGATAGCATGGCATACGCACTATTGTCGAAATCTCTGAAGCCCCTCTTCGCACGAAGGATGAGGAGTCCGCGAACGACTGCATAGGCTACGATGGAAAGAGTGCTCAGATACCACACCATAGGGTTACCAATGAGGTAAATTTGACGGTTGTCTTTCACCCAGAAGTTCTTATAGGCAACGTATCAGCAAGTACCCCGGGAGGGATACATACACACTCACTATACCGCGGCGAAGCAGAGGCCACGATTCTGGGCGCGAGTCATAGGTGTGGCGGTCAGTCAGTCCAGCATTGGTTGTCCACATAACTTGCTGCAGTTCCCAGAACTTGGCAAAGAAGCCTGGGAGCTTGTAGTTCACCTTGGTCGCCGTCTCAGGTACTGATACAAAGGAGCAGTTAATTGTATAAACTCAATCAGTAGAGGGGGGCACGTACATTTAGGATGGGTCGAAGTCTCGATAAACCACAGTGAATTAGCCTTCACGGCATTCTTGTTACATGTGACTTCCTGTTGCTCAAAGCCCCACTCGGGAAGCTTTACCTTGTGCGAAAAGAGGTAACAACCCGTCAGAACATGGCGCAGCCTGAAGGTGGTCCGCAGTGTCCTCAGGCGCTTGGTCGACTCCCTATCCCGCTTGTCTCCATGTTCAATCTCGACAAACCAGTCGTCGTTGGCGTCGCCCATGAAACCGGGTAAGCCGTATGCTGAGACCTCGTTTTGGAAGTCGACATCTGAGACGGGAGGCCTGTGGTCGTGCGAATGAAGGTGTTTTTCGGTGATAATGTGTCGAAGCTTGATGCGCATGTCGGGAGTGATGTAGACGAGGTCCTCATTCGCCCAATCAAAGTGTTGGTCTCCGTCGACTGTGGCGTTTAAGATGCGCCAGTCGTTATTAGAATCTCGGTGAGGGTAGAGAGTTATTTGTTGTTCTGTGAAGAATGTGAGATTGGACTTCAATGAAAAAGGAGACAGAAACGAACGCTTGCTGCCGCCAGGGTAATTGTGAGCATGAGAGTGCAGGTACCCGCCCTGCGTATTGACATGACGGAGTGTAATAGTAGATCCAACAGCAACATCTACGGATTAAACTGAGGAAAACAAAGCACCCCGAAAGTGATGGAACATACCGGCGAAAGTATCGGCCATGCCACGTCCACCTAGAGTGTGTTGGAACTCCGAGCTCATGAAACCATCACCCTCTCCCGAATTCTCAAGGATCAGGAAGTGAATCTGGAACATGGCCATATAGAAGATAATGGGTACCACAATCAAGCATAGCGCTCTAGCGTAGAAGTGGCGGATGAACAGGCGAGGTGGAACACGCAGGTCGCCCAGTAGGCCCCAAAGTTGGAAGAGGGTGCTCACACCGACAGTGGCAATTGTAAATAGCCCAACCCATTTACAACTGACGACAGCGCCGAGAGATAGGCCAGACAGTGTGAGCCAAGTCCACCATGATGACGTAAAGGGCTTGTGCTTGTCTTCGTTGCAGAATCCGCACCAAAAAAACGTAGTTAACGCCGTGAAGAAGATAAGAGGGGAGTCGAGGAGGATATGCCGCGATTGCGTAACCATCCCGTTCTCGAATGTGATGAAAAGAGAAGCCAAAAGAGCGGTAGTTGCGCGACAGTCAAGTGCGCGAAGCGTGAGGTAGGCGAGAGGGACGGTAGCGACGCCCAACGTTGCTGGCAGCATACGCATAGCGACATATGGTACATGTTCGTATATTCTGAAGAAATTAGACTAAGAAGGTTAGAAATTTGAATGAAACTCACTTTCCAATATCCTTGAACTCAAACTGTCCATCGTAGCCGAAGATAAAGGCCGACAGCGTAATGAGAAGTTTAGCCAACGGAGGATGTACATCTACAAAGTATTGCGTTTTGATATATCTTGAAGCGAACTTTCCGAAGTGGACTTCGTCAAAGCTGAGGAAAACGCTCAGATGCTACACAATGGATAGATCAAGCTAACACATACACAACGCTATTGGGTTTCGATAACCGGAAGAGCCGCACGCCAGAAGCAACCAGCACTATGAGAAACAGCAATTTCCATTCTCCCGAAGTTATATCCAAGCCGCCTGATGGAAAGCTCTTCGTTCTCCCTGGGGCGAATCCCTTCGATGCTGCTGCGCGTCGCTCATCTGCGTCCAAATGTTCGTCCCGGGGATGTGGAAATCGTTGTGAAGAGTATGACACCCCTGGAGGTGGTGAGGCCGGACGCCTGGCCCTGAAGTTGCCCGACATGGACTCTCCGTGATAGACGATGAAGGAGTGGTAAAGAAGGTGAGCTAAACGTTGGCACTTAGTGGTGTATTGACGTGTCGTCCTAAAATGGAAATCCGGAAAGAGGCGTGCCTTCGCCGAAGTCTGAACAGCCTTCGTCGTAATAAATTTACGCAATCAACTGAACGCGTAGTCGACCTGCCGATAAAATCAGGGAATAGGTATGAATGCTACACATTGCATGGGTGTATATTGTGTCAAGATAGGAACCTTACAAACCATCGAGTCTGGATATCCTTCAGATCGAGTTTATCAAGTTTTAACCATCGTTGTATGGCACGTATGATTTCCATCACTATCGAGCGCCTTCGAACAATCTCATCTGAATCAATTTCACCTCCCACACCAGAGTTTCTGTTGCTCTCTAAGGTAGAAAAACTGAAGGGAATTTCCCCTGAATTTGAATTGCGTGGGCTGGGAATGTCGCGTTCTAGTTGCGCGGGAGTAAAGATAAGGGGCGCATCTACTCGAAGTAGATATTATGTTTCGCATAAATCTAAGATAACCAGTATCTGGAAAGCCAGAATAATAGTGAGATTTGCATGAAGCCTTGACACTGATCACCCAAAAAAGGTTCATTTAGCCGTTCTCATCTCAAAAGTTCTGGATGCACGGATTTCCATTTTGTTTGTAGTCTGGAGGTAACGATAGCAGCATTCTACACAGCTTCACGTCTACGAGGTGCGGCTCGTAGGATATCATCAACACTGCCAAAGTTGTATCAGCCATGATTGAACCAAGAAAAATAGGAGCACGCACCGAATGATCATCTCCGCAGCTTCGCTAGCACTCAGTACAACCTGTCGCTTCAGTTTGTAACTCTCAGTGACACCAAGCTTCCTCATCGACCCAATAGATCCCTGCTCCATGTCTATACACCCGATTACAGTCAGTAAAGAAGCCCACTTTTAAGATTAACATATTGAGAACTCACCAAGACCGGCATCTGATTGGCCGCCATAGTGCGCAGCACGCAGCCTCGTCACCAAGTCAGACGAATCGTAACCTGCATTATCAGCAAGGATGATGGGGATCTGTCGGAGTGCTCGTGCGAACGCCTCGACGGCCAGGACCTTCTTGCCCTCGATATTTTGGGCCACGGTCTCCACGGCACAGGCCATCAACATCTCAGAACATCCTCCTCCAAGTACGATGCGAGTCTCTTTGACTGTCTGTGAAAGTACTGATAGCGCATCGTGCAGAGATCGCTCAGCTTCGTCAACCATTTGGTTTGTCGATCCACGTAACACTACTGTGCATGCTTCACCGGCAGCGACACCAGAAAACTTGATAAGCTACCAGATGAAGGAAGGTTGAGATAATTTCCAATTGCGAAGATTTACATTGCACACACCTTGTCCTCGCCAATCATGATTTCCTCGATGACATCACAATGTCCCAGCTTAACAAGGTCGGGTCTTTCGAATGTGCTTGCAATCTCGCCACCAGTTACAAGAGATAGTCTCTCCACACCTTCGAAGTCTGCGTGCTCGATCACCATGATACCTTTCTCCGTAAGAAGTGATTCAGGGTAATTGTAAATGAGTTGTCTGTTGACAAAGCAGTTGATACCATGAGCAGCAATGGCCTCGACCTTGGCTTTCATTTTTTCCTGTCGTTTACGTCAGTGGTAAATAGGAACATAGAACGATTGCACGCACTCGTTCCGCTCGTTCAAGTTCGGCCAATTTTCCGGTGCTGTCGACCTTTACTCGGGCTCCGAAAATCTTGATTTTATCTGTATCCATGGCTAGAAAGAGTGTAAGTGAATAGGCTGCTTTGATGTTTGTTAACTACAAGCATACATGTGTTAGCGATGAGAATTTTAACGTTTTCGAGTCGTTTAGGAGAGTTGGTGGCGATGACTTTGTCTAAGATGAAGCCTAGACGAATGCGTTAGTTTAAAAGAAGTAGAAATATAGAGCAAGGTTGTGCACCTTCATCCAAATAGGAATCCGTCAATTTGCCGCCAACTTTTTTGATGATCTGGATGTGTTCGAGGTCTATTGAACCCTGTATACGGTCAGTTCAATGAAAGAACGTGTAAAATAGAATTAAAACCTTGAGGCGAAGTACAGCATCTACCGCAAGGTTTGCAAAGTAGTTCTTGTCCTGAGACAGGACTTTCGACGATAATGTTGTACGGGCAATGTTGAAAAGATCTTCGCGGAAGCGTTTGGGGTCAGACCTGTTAAAATAATGAGGGAATTGAAGGAAATTAAAGCGACCTTGAACGTACTTGTGGTCAAGGGCAGCCTCCTCCAAAGCCTTCAGCGCGGTCACACTTGCAATTCGATACCCCTCGACGATGGTTTGGGGGTGGATCTTTTGTGCGATCAACTTCTCAGCCTCCCTCAACAGTTCTGCAGCCAGCACAGTCACACTTGTCGTGCCATCGCCAACCTCGTCGTCCTGGACTTTTGAGATGTTGACCAGAATCTTCGCGGCTGCATTATCAAGTTGGATCGCCTTCAGGATTGTCGCGCCATCATTAGTGACATTGATCTCCCCTGTTGACCCTGATTGAAGAATTTTGTTCATTCCTTTAGGCCCCAGAGTAGATTTGACGAGATCCCCGAGCGCCAGGGCGCCAACGAATGACGAAAGCCGCGCGTTCTCTGCCTTTTCTTCCGTCGCCTAACGGTTGCGTCCCGTTGAGCATCATCCTGATGGTTCAGCAGCATTTGACACGTACCTGATCACCAAAAATTTGTGCAGACATTATTCCTGACAATAAAAGAGGTCTGTATCGAGCTCTTAGAGGAAAATGAGATGGCTGGTAGAGTTGATCTGAGGAACGCGTCCGACGCAAGCATACCTCAAATTAGAAAGTCATCCGATTCCCACGGTCACAAATCGAAAAGGACGAGTCGCTTCAGTGGCACCGCACCAACACCGCACACTTGTTTCCAACTTGTTTCTTCTGCTTATCCACTACGCACTCATGTTCGCTATACACTGTCCCTCGTATTTGCCTGACAAAACGTAGAAATTGAGGAAGTCAAAGATAGCCTATTATTGAACCAATGATGGTCTAACATTGTATCTTTTGATAACAAGTCAGTTCGATGTTGGTCCGATGGTTCGTGTTGTGTTTTTTGAGTTCCGAGCCTGACGGTGACAAGGATCCCTCCGAGGGTTTACCTTATATCAATGTACGCCTCTGTTTTTATAATTCATTCGCCACTGATATCATTCAATCCAGAAATATCCTTGCTAATGTGCCACAAAGCCCGGACTGGTGACTGCACTTGCGCGGCATGTTTACAGAGCTCGACATTTTGAAGACATGCTCTGAAATTAAGTTCTCTTTTGGAAGTTGAAGACGGCTCTAGTTTGGGATCCCTCTCCGCGGGAATTAGAAACGAGTGGGCTCAGAATTCAACGCTCTGAGAAATGAGCCTTGGCAACGGTTCTATCCCTGCCTACATGTCCATCTCATTTTTCGGTCACGGTGGATCCCCTTTACATTTCACCATTAATCTTACCCTTCGTTTCATCTGTAGTGATAACAGCTCTGGAAGGACACCTTTCAACGACCAGACAGATGTTCCATCCAATTCCAGTGACATTCTAGCGCGCGCTTCTCTGTCCATTTTCATCATGTACTGATGATGATGAAAAGGTACTTCATCGACTCCCGTCAGCCTTCATTTGCCTGATCATCTATCTTCAAAATATCAGTATTTCTACAAAGAGTAACTCACCGTACGCGGAGTTAATTTTATCCTTTGGGATTTCATAAGCTCCTACACGATGTTTTCCACCAGCCCTTTATCTGCTACGACTTGGATATGTGCCACATGAAGATTCACAACTTGTACGTGTTCAAATTCTAGATTACCCCTTTTTATGTTTTTATCACAGGCATAGCCGGAGGAGACCAATGTAGAATCATCTATATTTTGCCCATAAACGTTTAAACGTTGATATCCCGTCCAAATCCCGGCTCCGTAACAGATCACTACTTTCCCCGAACGAGCCCAGATACAGTTTCCATGTAAAGGAAAACCACCTTCCTCTACCGGACTGTTCAGGTCGCGCGGCACCTTTGTCAAGTGCAGAGCTTCCATTGTCGCAGCACAACCATGGGAAAGGACAATGCTCGTGTTTCTGCATCGAGGTGAATTTTTTCATAGCCGGTGCCACAGTCGTGGTTCGGATTGAGCCGACGAGTATCTTCGATGAGTGCGTTAACACAAATGACTTCACTCCCGTCCGGCTTACCGTACGGTGCACTATACAGGCTTCAATTAGTGTTTAGCCGTGCCAGGCCTGTTTAGCCGTGCCGCATTGCCTCCACATTAGGGCAAATGACGGAATACATTGACTCGGGTGTCATTTCATACTCGGTATGGTGGCATAAAACATACGAACAACAGCGCTCGTTTCTGGCTCCATGACTCGCCATCTTGGTTCAATAGACAAATCAAGAATCCTCCCCTCAGTCGCGCTGCCAAATGTTCTTATTTATAGCAATCATCTCATGGATCTAGACGGCATTGAAAAACCGACCGTAATCGCCTATCCATGTTTTGCAGGTCAGTTCCCATCATGATTATGTACGAGGAGGTATATAACCCAAGACTTCATGCTCCATCCACCTCCATCCTTTTTATACACCAGTCCTCTCTCCACGATGGAGGTACCCCCCGGTCCAGCATATCTTTTACGGCTCCTGCCCTACATTATATTCCCTCCAGTGGTCGTCTATGCTTTTATAGATCTAGCAAAGATACTTTTCAAGGTCGCCGCTTCTCCATGGCTTATCGTCATCACGACAATTCTGGTCAATCCTGCGCTATTCATCGCCAATAGATACTACCGAAGGTTTAGGAATGAACGAGCGGCTGCTTGCAACGGCGCTGTCCCACCTCCACCCGTTCAAGAATCTTTACTTTCCATCATCGGCAAGCTAACAAAAAGCATGGCAAGTGGATATCCCGGTGAGTAAAGCAGAAAGTGATGAATGGCATTGTTGGAGCTCCGCCAACATCCCCGGGTTAGGCGACGTCATGCAAGAATGGGCGGAAGAGTATGGAAATGTATTTCAATGCAATCTTTTGACAAACTCTCTTGTAAGTGAACCTCGTGTGCGTACCTGACTCTCTAATTTGGACTTCCGATATCTATGAATATAGATCGTCACCCTCGAGCCAGACCATGTCAAAGTGCGCAATTGAATGCAACCTCCGCTTCATTTATTTTTGGTTGCTCAATTTACGCGTCACAGGCAATGCTTGCGACAGAATTTGAGTCATTCGAAAAGGGTAAGTATCGCCGTAAGATTGCTCGTCTATGTATTGACCTTAAATTTTAGGTGCGGTATTCAATGACCAAATGAAGTCCTTGCTAGGCACGGGAATATTCAACGCCGACGGTAAGCATAAGTGATTTTTGGGGCTTCGTCTACTGGATACAACTGACCTAAACTTCGATGGGTAGGTGAAATGTGGAGGTATGGAATAATATCATGGGCCGCCACTATTACTGCTTGACCACCCTACTATCATATTAGATTCCACCGATCTATGGCTCGCCCTTTCTTCACTCGCGAGCGCATCAGTGATTTTGAAATATACGAACGCAACTGTGATCTATCCCTCGGACATGCCAAGAATAGGCTGGCGGCAGGTCATCCCATCGACTTCCAGGTAACATTTTTCTGCAGATGCACAGAGCTTTCATCTCACGTCACGCGCTGCACAGGACCTTGTATCCCGCTTTACATTGGACTCCGCGACCGAATTTCTCTTCGGCACCAACGTCGGATCCCTCGCCGCCGGGATCCCATATCCGCCGCTTTCTGCTCAACAGAACCCCGCGTCATTCCTCGGCCACCCGTCGAACGTATTTATTCAAGGATTTGTCGAAGGACAGGTCCGGTCGGCACTGCGTTATAGCCTTGGGACCGAATGGCCTCTTGGCGCGGAATTCTGGGCGGATAAAGTGTCCCCGATGCGAAAAGTTATGGATGAATTTGCGGAGCCCCTGATGAATGCAGCCTTGACCCGGCGAGATGAACGGCTTGCGAAAGGGAGGAATATAGAGCGACATGACGAGGCAACAAATCTTCTTGACCATCTCGTTGACCAAACGCAAGGTAGACTGCTCAAATATCTACCCAAGTGAAGCTGGGTGCGACTTATATTTTCTTGCCAGATCAATCCACTCTTAAGGATGAGGTGATTGTTCCCACATTGTATTGAAGAGCTAGGTGCTAATTAGTTATTGGAGCTTGTTAACCTCCTGGTCGCCGGACGCGACACCGTAAGTTCTAGCTTTCATTGATGAGCGCGCTCCTAATTCCTAGCAGACCGCCTGTCTCCTGACATACTCACTATACATGCTATCTGAACATCCTGAAGTCGAACGCCGCCTTCGGCAAGAAATATTCGATACGGTCGGTCAGACAGGAAGCCCCACATATGACCACATGAGAGAAATGAAATACTTGAGGGCGTTTATCAACGAAGTACTGCGACTGTATCCTCCTGTGTGAGTATTTTCATGCCTCAGAGTAGGTAATACGTGTACTTGCGACTTACCTTCCACTCATCCATCAGACCCATAAACACGAGGTACTTAGTTTTAGTTCATTTATCAAGTATTGCTTATGACGTTCCAATGCCCCCTAGATATAGTAAGCGACCAGTTATATTGCCTAGCAAGGTCTCAGGGCAGAAGCCATTTTACGTTCCCGCCGGCACAATGTACGCCGACCATTTCCCGCGACCCGCACATCTGCCGCGCACTCAAACAGCTCACTTAGGTGCTACTATCCAGTCATCAATATTCACCGCCGCACTGACATCTGGGGTCCCGATGGTGCGAAACTCTCCCTTGGTGCCCTTGCCGCACTCATCCCTCCTCGCGCGTAGCATTGTCGTTTGACCCCGAGCGCTTCCTCGACGCGCGAGTTCGCACCTATCTCACGCGCGACCCGTACATTTTCTGCCCGTTCAACGCGGGCCCGCGCATCTGTCTCGGGCAGCAGTTTGCGTACCACGAGGCGTCGTTCTTCCTCGTGCGCCTTCTGCAGCGCTTCACAGGCTTTGCGCTTGCCCCCGGCGCGAACACGGCACCGCCAGCTGCATGGGTACATGCGACGGGGCGGCGCGCGGCGGAGCGTGTGCACCCGATGTCACATTTGACGCTGTATGTTAAGGTGCGTATGATGTTTGTGAGCCTTCAGGTAGGCTGGAACCCTTTTGGTCGCTGACGCCGCGATGATGGTTTCCCAGGGCGGCCTCTGGGTTACAATGAAGCCACTGAATGAAGAAAAAACCTAATGGTCCGTCCTTTGCCGCGCATAATGCGAAGACGCTTGTATCAATATTATATATTTTTAGCAAGTAATGTTCAGCACGATTCAAGCAGTTGTATCGAGGTCAGTCCACCGCGTGCTGAAATAAATGAGACTGTTTGATGAGTCGGAGATGATCGATGACGCGAGAGCAAAAATCTATCGAAAAAATTTCCGGGGCGACGTTGGCCGACCTTCTGATGCTTCAGCCTTCTACGACTTGCAGGCCATCACGGTTCACCTCTGTTAATGGTATACTATGTAGTGGAGCCGAAATTCAAAAAGGAAAATCCTAGAGATGCTCCATTGCATTAAGAGGGAATCGAACCCCCGGCGGGTCGAGCTTGTTAAACTCGAATGGCAACGACCCAGGTTACCACTACCCCATTAATGCTGTGCAGTTGTTTAGCTGAGTTGAATCAGATTCTGCCTGGCGGAATATGGTTGCAATGAACGAGATCAATAAAAATCATGCCGAATACCCGGATTGAACGAATGACCTTCTCATATCTGAACCTTGGAAGGTACAAGTGAGACGCGACTACCACTGCGCCAAACCGGCAATATATTATCTGATCAATTGGCGCCCGAGCCGGCATGGTTCCGGTCCGGATCGAGGTCTGGCGCTAAGATTGGGCTCCAACTTGCTTTGAAGGTAGGTAAACCCAAAAAACACATTAGGCGGTGAGTGGGCATTGATGAAGCAAGGTTCTGGTCCGGAAGAATACTGGAAAGGAAGCTGGAGTACACGATGCAGGGCTGGACTTGGTGTGCGCAGGGAGCATCGGCCCTCCTGCATATGCCTCGGGCTCATCTTTCGGGTTGTTATCAATGAACGCACGTACAAAGTACTGCAAGGTAGATCGCTTATCTGAAAGTATGAGATCCAATACAGACATGCAAGAGGGCCAAGGGCAGCTAACAGGGCAATTTACATCATATCTGCTAAGTAAGTACGTGAAAGTGCGTGCCAGGATATCATGTTTTAACACCTGTATACGTTCCACGATTTACATAAAATTCATTTTTTGCTTGAACTTTACAGAGATTTATTGAGAGCGCTTGCCCAACGCTTGCCTGGAAGTCAGTTAATTTTATTATGACCGAACCTGTATTGCACACATTGTTACGTTTTGGACTCACTAACGCGACGCGAGTCCGATAGCCTTCTCGCGACCGTAATCTAGGCGTATTTGAATCCAGTGTTCATACGTCCACCTGTTTTCACTTTTTACGATGAGCGATGTTATCAGCCCCTATCTCATAGAGTCAGCGGGAGCTTTACTGATACGCGCCGCCAAGGCGGCAGATCATAATCGGCTATTTTGGTAATTCCATGTGGCCTGCAGTGCACACGATCGTCTTGAATGTGCATTTATACCTAGACACTCAATAGCGCCCTGACCTCCATAACATGGCGGCTCCTTCATCGAACCCAGCTTTGGCACCACCGCAGCCGGCGCTGAGCGTCAACTCAAACCCAGCGCACCTCGATCCACTGCCACCCTCGGTGTTCACCCTGCCGCAGACCGCGCAGCTCGAGGCGCTGTACACGATCATCAGAAACAAAGACACGTCGAGGGGCGACTTCTTGTTCTACTCGGATCGCATCATCAGGTTGCTGGTAGAAGAGGGCCTGAACCACCTCCCTGTCGTGGCGAGGACGGTGGAGACACCCACTGTGAGCAAACGTCGCGCAAACCCTAGGCGACCCGCATTCTGACGAAACCCTGTCGTTGTCTCAGGGCGCTACATACAACGGCGTAGGCTTCGAGGGCAAGATCTGTGGAGTGTCGATTCTCCGGGCTGGAGAGGTGCGTTCGTTCGTCACATAGCTCATCAGACACCTCTTATAAGCAAGAGCAGGCGATGGAAGCTGGTCTTCGCGAGGTGTGCAGAAGTGTAAGGATCGGCAAGATCCTTATCCAACGTGTACGTTTGCAAAAGATCCTCTCCTGCGCCGCCGCTGAGCGCATCTCAAATACTTAGGACGAAGATACGACTCTGCCAAAACTATTCTACTCAAAAGTACGGAGTCATTGAGTCAGCAATTATGTCTGATCCTAACGGGGTTTCGTACAGTTCCCGCCAGACATAGCGTCGCGTTATGTGCTCCTACTTGATCCTATGCTGGGTACGTTGGATCACGGACACACCTTGGCCCCGTAATGCTAAATCCATCAACACCTATCAGCAACAGGAGGTTCTGCCATGAAAGCCGTTGAGGTGCTCATGGAGCACGGTGTCCCTGAAGAGCGGATCATTTTCATCAACCTGGTGCGCTTGTTTTGCGTATCGTCTTGGTCTGCACGCTCACACATTAGTAGATCGCCGCCCCCGAAGGCCTTACGACCTTCTGCACGCGCTTCCCCTCTCTGAAAGTCGTGCGTCTTCTCTTTTATTTATCTGTACATCCATCATGCCATCATGCCGATTCTAACCTGTACATGAAATAGATCACGGGTTGGATCGACCAGGGTCTCAACGAGAAGGCCTACATTATTCCTGGTCTGGGCGACTTTGGCGAACGCAGGTACGTTTGGATGTCTATGCGTAACATGGTTGATTCTGAATATTCTTCCTGGTGCAGATACTGTACATGAACACGTCGCAAATTGCTCAAATAACTGGCCGACGGCGCCGCGACAAGGGACTGACCTCTACATATCAAATTGCAATCGAGTGTACTCACATCTTCATTCATAAATCATGATCATGAATCCCATTGACTTTTTGACTCATCGCTGAACGAACGCTGCTTATTTGGACCGACCGTCACGCATTACGTGCCTTTACAACTATCAGGTGGCCGGAAGACCCTTCGCGGCCTACATTCCACGTATCAGTGGCGTCTTATTTGAATTCCTAGCCCTCATATGTCTGTATGTCAGGAACACGAAGGGTCATCCACATTAGCTCCAGAGAAGTTAGTGACGGAAGGTTTTCGAGCAATGACGGCAGGCAATGTCGCGTACGGTGGAGGACACCTGGCAGAGGACAGTGAGGGTCGAGTTCGGACAAAGGTAAATATTTGGTCCAAAACATCCTCGTTCAATCTGGGACGCCAGTTCAACATTGAAGCTGCAACCATTGAGATCTATCAGTAAATGTGGATCGAATGGGGTTGATGAGATAGTGACAGATGGTAGAATTTGAGGATTCTAATTCAAAGTTCCAAATAAACGTTCAGTAGCTTAGGGGTGGCTTTAATTACGATGCTGGCCTTGGGTAGTGTGGGCCTAGGAGCAGTTGGGGGGCAGGGGAGCAGAACGATGTGCTGTGTTCAGTGGGACAGAGTAAAATATAAGTTTTGGTCTCACAACAAGTAAGACTCTGGGGGTAGCGCTGAGGGTGAAGCTTGTCGGTGAATCTTGATCAGAAAGTTCGAACGTCGGGAAGGGGTTGAGAGCATAAGCAAGAGCTCGCGCCTGAAAGTTTGCTGAAAGGAGTCAACTGAAAGTTCGTTTTCTTTCAAGGTGCATTTGCACGTGACCGTGCACACGAGCAATCGGCAGTTCGCCGCAAACCAGGGATTTTCGTCTGTTTTTCAACGTCAATCTACCTTTTCACAGATGCACCGCTCGAAGCTTCAAGCGCGGGCATATCATTAAGCTAGATCCCGCACCCCAAGAAAATTCCACCTACTCCAACGTTCTATTTGATTATGAGATTCACTTGACCTGATAGTCTGCCAACCTCCAACACTACTGGTTCTGCATATTCGCCACATTGCTCGCTTGCCGCAAAACTCTTGCCTTATTGTCCTTCCGCATACTTGCACTCAATGGACATAGAGGATAATACATTGTAACAATCAGATGTCTCTTGGGAAGCTTGGATTCGATTGCCACACCAACTTTACTCGGTTTAAGACCTGGGTCTTATCCGTCAAGATGGCATTGTGTGCATTCGGTGTCCCCACTACCTCACTCTTCCTCCGGGCGCAAAATCGAACCCTTCGGCTGAAGGTCGTAGAAGGCCATGTCGACCTCTTCGGGCAGGGAATCGAGCAAAGACACCCGCTTCGACTCAGTCGGTTCCCATCCCAATTTCTTGAGCCTGAGCGCGGTGACCCGGTGGTTGCATCCGATCAACCTCCACCCGACTGGTACAGAGCTGTCAGTTATGTCGATGTACATGAGCGCGAAAGGACCCGACGTACAATCGCCGAAGAGATCTGTTACAGCGGGGGGATACGGTTTCGATCCACCCTCGGAATAGACACCGCGGCTGTGCAGCATCTGTGGGCATGCACGATAATCAGTGTGGGTTCTTCTTTATGGACAAGGAAATAACGCACGTCACCGAGCTTACTGGTGTACTCTTTCCACGTTATCTGGGGGTGTTCGCTCGAAAGAAAATCTGGATATCATTCGATTGATGCTTGGATAGCGTGTGCAAACGGCGCGACTCACAGTAACCCTCCACTCCCTCGTCCGCTTTACCTTCGAGGGCAGCTTCAAATATTTTCAACATTCCCGCCGCGAGGTCCTTGATGTGCACGAAAACAAAAGAGTTGCAGCCGGGGCCCCATGTGCCTGAATGTCCTACAATCTTGTTCGCTTCCAGGAAAAGGCGTACGCCACCCGAGGACTTTCGGTATCCTAAAATTTCTGGTTCAACATCAAAAAAGCAGGGAGAATCGGGCGACAAACCTTCGCCGAGACCGTAAACCCATGCGGGGTACATGATGATCGTGCGGACGGGGTTCTCCTTGCGGGTCCCCGCAGCTACGACGAGCGAGTCACAGTTGACGTGCGGGTTCTCGGCGGGGATCTTGTCGACGGAGAACGTGGTATCGGTGTAGCGCGGGATGCTCGCCTCGTCGACGGGCTCGCCGCGCGCGTTGTCGCTCACGATGCACATGCCGGAAGTGTGCAGGTACAACGGCGGGCTGCCAGGGTTACTAGCCGATTGCTTTTCGAGGCCAGTGAGAATATCTGGTGGTCATGTCAATACGCCTTATACTCTATGGGTTCTTCAGAAGCGACGTACACTGCACGGAGACAGGGTGGTCTGAACTGGCACAGTTGATGACATACTTCGCCTTCGACGCCTGCTCGATCAGAATGTCGGCATCGGTGAGCGTCCCCTCAACGAATTCGATGTTCGCATAAACTTCTTTGATCTTCGCCTTTTTCTCTTCAGTGAGTTGACGAACGAGGGCGACGATGTGGAATTTATGCCCAGCGCGACCGAGCGACACGAGAAGCTGGGACCCTATAAAGCCGGTGGCTCCTAGGAAGAAGATGGTCTCCTCGCGCGGTGTCATTCTCGCGATGTTTTTCTGCAAGTAAAAACAACCAGCTGCTTTTATACTTGTGTGCGCTTCATATATTCCGAAAGGAGTCTAGCCCGGTGGGCTCATGTTTTTCCATGGTGTGTTGTATTCATTTGCCTGGGCCCTTTCTTGATTCCCCATGCGTGTGGCATGACAGGGCACTACTTATGATTTGGGTGTGATGAGGGCAGCCCTCTAAAAAAAACCATCGCTTAAAAGGGTTTATTTACATCGCGTTGCCGCTCGCGTTACCGTTCGGCCGCCGGGTGTGCTTCCAGCCCAACATGTTGAAAACCTGCAACACTCAGTCTAAGTACTTACTTACAATAATCAGTAGTCCCTCGCCGCTGCGAGCCCATTAAATGGTGCCGAAACTAGACACGGAAAGTCGTCCATGTTGGTGCGGACTCTGCGGAGTGTAAATGCGATTTCCTAACCGTCGTTTTCCCTGCACAAATTCAGACACTGATGGAAAATTGCCACTGACGACTGTTTTCGCGTCTCTATTGGATACGATACTGCCAAACGGTGGAGTGCCCCTGATCCAATTGATCACTGTCAATGAAGACTGGTGCATTCGGGACGTGCAGGGCTCCGGACATCTCTTTCTTCCTGCTTCCTAACAGTCCCTATCCACTGGTCGCAGTCGCCAGCGCGCTCTGAGAGCCACCAGGCTCACCGGTAGCTCGGACGACTGCAGAAGGAGTTTGGCTATCATATGAATCCGTTTACATATGCCCTAGGTGCGTATATGTCTAAATCTCTCTTGGATATAATCTAACGCCAAGGCGATGGATGTCCGTAGGGCCTACCCTGATGTCTATATTCCGTACGAGTTCCTGGTCTATTGTACTATCTGGCAGACGCTCTGACATAAATGTGCCATACCAGTGAACACCTACATCGCAGGCCTTGTTGGATTCCAGTATGCGATATACAAATCCGTCAGTGAGTGCCATCTCAAGCTGCTGGCGTGAACCATGAACAGGCGTCTTACACAGTTTTCAGCGTTCGAGCTTAATCGAGGCACCAAGTACGTCAACATGTGCGGTATATGATCGACACTGCTGAGGGAGTGGTTTGGATAGAATGATGGTGTTTCTGCTGTGGGCGATAGACTTGTTCCAGACTATAATGTGAGTCCCGATCCTCTGCGAAAGATAAGTTGACGTACTCAGAATCATCATATTCACTTCGATCCAGCACCGTATACATGAGCTGGATCTACTGGTGAGCGCCGCTGTCGAAATTGCAGCCATTCTATTCGGCTCATGCCTAAGCTTTGCAGTGTCACTGACTATCTCGATCCCATCGCAATAAAGCGAGGCAAGTTTTAGCGTGACGTTTACTCCGGAGGTTTTACTGACGTCCCGGATTAGTTTCGCTGTGGGCGTTCACATCGATCCCGCTATGCAACTCCCTCTCGAGCTGCATCACCCACCTGTTTATAGCACACAGGTCTGTTGCAACAGTATTCCTTATAACCATAAGAAAATCAATATGACTCACTCACATTCTTCTTTTGCATATCCATGCAGAATTTACGAGGCGGCGAAACAAAAACGCCTCGCCGCAGGCGCCCTCTGCCTGTCCGTCTTCTTGACATTTTCTGTGGGCTTCAGCGCTAGCTTGAGTGGCATCATTTGGCATCTCTCAATGATTGACGTGTGAGTAACTGATTGCAGATCACACGGGCGCTTATAAATAGCTAACAACCTTACCAGCGCCACTCCTGCCAACGTCGACTCCGAAGACTTCCCGTACCACCCTCTTATGCTCGCGTGGTTCGCCACACGGCTACTCGTCGAAGCCGTACTACTCGGTATGTTTCCAGTACCATCTATCTCTTGTATCCCAATTATCACGCGCTCACCACCCGCGCACGCAGCGAGCCTATCATGCCTCTTCGTCCACCAGGGCACGGACTTCATGGACGACTACCCCTCGCGGATTGTCAAGACCGGCCTGCTCGCAATCCAGTGCGGCGCACTCACGACGCTCTTCTCCTTCCTCTCCCTCGTCACCCTCGTGTCGGATCCAAAGACAACGCTCTACATCGTCTTCCTCCTGCCAAGCGGGCGACTTTACTCTAATGTAGGTGCACATTGATGTCTCACGCACACGCACTCATTTGAGACCCTCGCAGGTTGTGCTTACCTCCATCAACGCGCGCGCGCGAAGGGTGGATCCGCTGCAGATAGCGAACCCGACGCAAGCACTCACAAAGGCAAGTCGAGCGTCTCTCGATTTAATCACAGCTAATCGTGAATTTGATGGCGCCTTTGTCCAGGATATCTGGGCAGCAGCTCAGGCAACGAACGTGCAGACATTTGACCTCACTCAAATGAGAACGGAACGTGTTGAGGGCATGGAGTCGAAATGCGCTCTTGATGCCAATAGCACCGCAGTGCTAGACGAGCATACAGCAAAATCCCATAAGCATTCAAATACTCAACCATAAGTCTCCTCTTACATTATTCTCTTCGTTATTTTCTTATAGTCGGCTGTTGAGTCAATCCCCCTGTGTAAATATAATAGACCAAGCGCAATACGATACCATACCCTTTATACAACACAATACAATTGCAATATTGAATCGATATGCCTCCTTTAATGATAGAAAGCAAGCCATCAATCCATCGGAGGATAAGTACCTACAGGAGAAGTGCAGAAAATATAATTATGGGGAATGCACAAACATACAGCCGCGCTAGACAATAGTAGCAATGGTAGGAGAAGATCGAGATAAAATACACACGCAGACTAGTCGCTGTCGCTGTCACTGTCGCTCGCCTCCGACTTGTCGTCGTCCGTGCTACTCTCGTCGTCGCTCTCCACCGCGCGCGCCTTCTTCACCGGGCCACCGCGCATCGCGGCCATCTGGCCCGCGAGAGTATCCTCCTCCGGCTCTGAAATATCGTCTTCCTCTGGGGAGTCTTCAGCAGCAGGCGGGTCTTCGATTTTCAGCTGCAAACTATATTAGTCGCGGTACTAACAAAACAAGTCAGCCGGTGTCAGCTCACCGAGATATCCTTCGTGGCGGCGTCGCCCACGAACGTATCGCTGACGATGTATACTTTCCACGTGAAGAGACCGGTATTGGGCGGGCCCTGGAACTGGATTTTATACGAGCGGTAGTCTCTGTCCTTGTCATCTTGAGTGTATGGGATATCGGTTATCTTCACGGGAGGTACGACGACGCGGTTAGTCTTGTCGTCGGCGAGAACGATCCACCATGACGGCTTTTTGGCCTGCAAAGTGAACGATAACGTCAGCTTAGATCACGTTTACAGAAGGGACGAGTGAGGAGCGCTCACCCCAGGCCAGAAGGGTGCATGTGCGGCGCCACTCTGGTGCGACTCGGGGATCTCCTCCGCTTCCAGACGGGAGGTCAAAAATTCCTCATCCGCTGCCTCCTCCGCCTCCACAGCCTTCTTTGCCTCATCAACAGTGGGCTCTTTCTTCTCTTTGGGTTCAGTGTCGAAGGGCGTTATCCGTAGCTTGACGAGGAGGTAGATGATCGATGAGGGTGTGACGATGCGTTCACCGATGACTGTTAGAGTCAATTATCAGAATAACCGCTTGAATCCCAGTACGCAGAAAAAACAACGCACCTTTGAACGTCGCGATAACCAGATCGACGCGTCCCCACTTTGCCAGAGTCTTTTTAACATCCTGAGCGCGGGGATCGTCCTTCTCTTCCAATGAGTACAGCACGTCGGTCAAGTTCTTGGCCTGAGGCGCGACTACTTTTAAATCATCGGCACTGAGGCCTGGAAGTTGAGTAAGGCAGAGACGCTCGCTCGCATTAGGGGGCAGTGCCTGAGTGAGATAAGCGTGGAGGCGCATGATGGCAAGAGTCGGCAGGAGCCATGTTCGTGCAACGGAGACATTGAGAAGCGCGTTGAGAAGGAGCGGAGCCTGGAGAATAATCGTCTTTTGCTCTGGGGGGACCTGTGAGTAGAGAGTAAAAATGAACAAAACAGAAACGCACGCTTCTTAAGAGAAGAATCATGGACATCCAGCCTCAAGAGATGTGCATATAGGAGCACAAGAGCCGCCCTGCGGGTGTCGTGCAGCTCACCGTCGTGGTCTTTGGCTAGTCGACGAACTTCCGTCCACTTCGAGCCAAGTTGCTCTTCAATCGTTTTCTCCAGAGTATCCAGCTCCGGGGTGGATTTAGCGCTCGAGGCGGGGACTTCCCACTTGTATGCCTTGCCCAAAACCCCGACAACTTCTTCGACAGAAGACTCCTCCTTGACGGATTTGAAGAAAGTGGCTGCCGATTTAGCGTTGATCCCGTCCTTAGTCTTCTCGCGGCTACCAAACCACCAGCGGCCCTAGAAAATATAGCATGAGAGACGAACGGATGCATGGATCAATAGCACATACAACAAGAGCCGGAAGTGCACCACCGAAGATTACGCCATAGACTGCTAGCACCCAAATCCTATTCTTTCCCTCTACAATCCATTTCGGGAGAGCGATACCCATAGAGGTACTTTGGGGTCCATCGGGGTGATTATATTTTATCCAGTTCTCTTTGATTTTTTCGTCTGTCAACCTGTCCAAGAAATACAGGCGTCAAAGAATTGGACCTGTACGGAGACGAAAGCGACCAACGATTTATAAGCTTTCGTGATTTCGACGAAACGCTCTTGGATGGCTTCAATCGTGTTGTTGAGGGTCACCTTGACTTTATCCGGGTGACTGAACGGAATGTTAATGCAAGTGAATACAATGGATTCACATTGTCACATACTATAATTTGGACAGTTGTTTGAAATGCGACTTGATTTCTTTTTCGGGCGTGCTCTGCAAATAATGAGCGGACGTGTATACCCAAGATCGCCTTTACACACCGTTTTGATTCCGAGAATTTCAAAGGGGTTATAGACTTTGTTTTCCACCTTCAACTGAGAAGCGCGATAGCTGACCAGGGCGAATAACGACCATCCACCGAGCAAGAAGTACGTTCTAAGGACTGATAGTCAACGAATTTGTTCCGCGTGCCACGAGAAGTTGATTGCTAACCTCCTGCTGAAATTGAGCTTCAAAAGCGAGGCCTTTTCTTCCTGCACAATGGCCTTCCGTCGTTCGACGCAGGGTGTGCACTGGCATCCATCCGTGACGTTGGTGGCTGTACGTCGGCGTCAGCATCCCTTCTTCCTTCCCGGCGAAGCATATGCTCACCCGAGCGTTTAGAGAGAGATGATATTGTTAGTGGAACAAGAATCAGGGCCAGGAAGGTGATCAGAAAGTAGGCGGCCATAACACCGGCCTCATCATATTCGTACGTCGCCATTGTGGCTGCACGCTACGGGGTATTTGGTAGATTATCTGGCGCGTTCCCAGCCGTCAACTATAAGATCAGGCCGTGCTGCAGCAGAAGGGACGGTGATGAGAGACGGAGCGAAAGAGCGTCGTGGGTCCTTGCAAGAATATTCTGTGGCAGCGACGTGTCGGCTTGCAATCCAATGCCAGCGAAATCTATAGCACCAGTGATGCATGTGACGTGACGTCACGAAACGCCCTGTGTGGCCCGGGTGCTTCGGCAATTTCCGAGCCTTGTCCAACTTGAACCTTTCAAGTTTGTATCTCTGCATTGACGGCCTTTGACGGCATTCAGATGGAACGTCCAGTAAGTACAGGACACGGTCCAGCTATAGTGAGTCAACCACCTACAATATTCTGCTGAAATTAAATATCCGTCTTTATCTGTGCAATAGGAAGAGCGCACCGAATTACTTCCTGGAGGCCCTTCCCTCAAGAGGTCGTGCTCAGTGTTCGACAAGGATCATGTTCCTACTCTAGCCTCAATCAAACGCCAAAAACAAGAGGAATTCGAAGATTACCAAAAGCTGTTATTATTGAAGAACGTCAGTCCCATTGACAATTGTACTCTGTGCTTAAGCTATAGTATCAATTGTGACGGACAGCCCAAGCTCAAAAAAAGTGCCTATTCACTATCTAAAAAGCTTCTGAGAGACCGCATAAAGCCTATCGGACTGGACGTTTTGAACCAATTTATAACAATCGACAAAGTATCCCAGGAAGTCACGGTCTCTCGACAAGCAATGTCCGCGCGGTATGGTGGAAACACGCAATCCCGATGCCCCAAAATCAGCCAAGCGCTTGTCGCAGTCCATGGCATGGACGACTTCATGTATCTAAACAATGAGATGCAACCAGTGGCGCCATCCGTTCCCTGCGCCCCTGGACTTTTTATTGGCAGAGAGGGCTCTCAATACACGACAGGGATCAAGCGCCAGCTTATCAGGCTTGACGCTAAACAGTGGCTGTATGTTGGCCAATATCAATTGGCGCGGTCGGAGCCGGCCTACATGACCGCAGCAGAGTGGCGAGAGCAATGTCCTAAGGTGAGCAAATCGTTGACATCTTTGGTTAGACTCTTGCTGAGCCTTATCTAACAACGTGGATTTGTTTAATCCCAGTTTCATAACAAATGGGTCAAGAATGTCTACGCCAAAGATTGGGGCCACAAAGTTTGTGCCCGAATACTGACACGCAAGCGCCTCGGACGGGAACCTACGGAGGGAGAGGTGATTGCAACACTGTCGGAGGAGTGGTTTGAACCAAAACAAGTAACTTCCGATGAAATAAAGCGAGAGTTCTCTGAAGGAAGAGAGGTAAAAAAAAACTTTCCATTAGCAGTGGGGAGTGAAAAGATGCTGATAATTGAATATTCCCAGAAATTGGAGATCTTCACGATGAAATGTGTTGGATATGAGAATGATTTCCAAATGCAGCTCTGTGGTATGGATAATTGGATGGCCGAGCGCTCAGCCTAGTAATAAATTTGCCGATATTGGTTTGGAATGCAACAGATACACTACTTCGGCGGCATTGATACATCTTATAGCTTCTTGAGATTGCTCTAATGACCGACCAGCAGCTCCAATAAATAGTAATCTACATAAGTTCACTGCACACTTCTACGCGCTGGATCTACAGCTCGTCTCCCAAATGTGTTTGTTGCTCGTAAGTCTGACTCTGTCCCTTGAAGCTCTGGTCTTCAAGCCAGCTACGAACGACCCGATTAGTTTCCTGTGCATTCTCCAGGTGTACCCAATGAGATCCAGAAAGCACCTAATTTTGACAAGGGTCAGTGCCTGCCCCCAGCCAAACGGCATTCAAAAAATGATAATTACTTCGACTTCGAGGTTTGTGATGTATTGGGCAGATTTCAGCAAATTGGCCGCCAGGACCCAATTTGCGACAGGGTCCTAAACAGCAGAATAAACGAGGATTCCCAAAAGAAAATGCGGCACAATGCGCACCTGCATGGGATACACAGCTAAAACTGGCTGCGAGAGGGTAAAGTTCCCCTGCGAATGCGCAAGCTCCCATGTTTGATGACGATTCTGGAGAAGATTATATTTAGTGTCTTTTTTGCTCCTGGATTCGCTCTCTGACTTGCCTTAGTGGAATAGAACCCGAGCGCTATAGAGTTTGAACTTATTAGAGCGCGGCCATAGTAATGTAGTAAATTGACCCACTGTTTTTGAAGCCTTGGATAGAAAATTGCTCCACGAAATAATCTTCTTCCTCAGGTGAGAAGAAAGGGATGGGATCGATCTAGGCTTGCTCATGATTAAGACCCCGGGTAAAATTCCAAAAATCCTCACCTCTGCGACACCATCCCAAGCACCCAAAAACGAATCACGGCTCTGCAAAAACGATTCCGGCGGTGGACTTTCCCTTGTTCGGAGCGTCGCACGCAGCGATCTCCTAACATCCTTATCAAGCTCCGCAATGGCCTCGTCCGTCTTGCGGTCGAAAAACAGCTGGTAGGTTAGCGCTGGAAAGAGGGACAGGAGGTTCTCTATGGGGACGAACGGGCCCACCAATGGGAGGTACTAGTATGTCAATACAGCATGAGAATAACACCGAGTGAAAAGAGGAGTCGCGTACGGGGACCACAACGCCGACGACAGCCGTGAATATATCTGGCCGGAGCCGCGCAGCCTCGTAGCACAAGCTCGAGCCCCAGTCATGCCTGAATCTTTGCATAAGCCTTCATCCAAGACGCGGAGAACAACATAACATACCCCATACATATTGCAGACGCGACTTTCGCATCCTCCAGGATACAGGTCAAGTCCCCGACCAGGTCGGCCATGGACCCGGACGTTTGTGGCTCCCCGGGATGCGTCGACTCGCCGAAGCCCCGCAGATCGGGTAACACGAGGTGATAGTCCTTCTACCAGACGATAAACATACGCGCATCACAATTATCCATCTCAGCCTACTCCCCTACACGCACCTCAAACTCCTGGATCTGGTACGACCAAGTACTCCACAGACTCGGCCAGCCATGGACCATCAATATGGTGCTTGGCGCGTCGGGATTGACGTTCACATATTCTGTGGGATTGTCTTGAGAAACCACTCTGACAAAGAAAACTAGAACGAAGTCCTTACTCAGCTGAATGTCAACAGCCTCGTCCACATCTCCTCGCCGGGTCGCGCTGCAATGCGCGGTCGTTTTCTGGTATTTAGATGGATCGAACGGCGCTACGGTCGCCTGGACCGCGCCTAGACAGGCAAGAGCGAGCAGAGAGCGCCCAAAGGACATAGTTAGGAATTCTGCGGAGGCGGCGATGAGGGGCTTGTCGAAACAGTAACTTAAATCAAAGACGCACGGCTTTTTATAATATGCAATGCTGTGCGGCAGCCGGCTGTCGAGTTGGTTGGGAGGGGGATGTTCTTGACATTACGAGACCACAGGTATTTTTATAGCCAAAATCAGAGATGTCTTGATCGCGATATGCTTCGTGTCTGTTTGTTCAGCTTGTATTAAAATGACGGATGGTCTGGGATTATCGGTGCAACTGCAACGTGACATGCATGAAAGTCGAAAGGCATTTTTGCTAAAGAAAACTCCAATCAGGAGGGATAAAAGAGTCCTGATAAAATCGCGCGATCGTGCCTGTCATGTTCATGATATGGTACAAGTATATGTGCGAATTTGGAAGGGGATGTGGATGATGGTGCAAAGTCTGTGAGTGCGTGGTGGAATCATGGTAATTTATATGACAGCAGGACAAAATTATGAAGCTTTACTTTATAGAGTAGTGAAATCATCAAAAATGCGCCTACCAATATGGTAAAGCGACATTGGATCCTCAGTCGACGTCCTCCATGCCTCCTGGGACAGGTGGAAAGGGAGCAGACATCGGAGGCGGGGTGGTCGGTTCGGAAGAGGGTCCCCCAAACGCATACGCCGTAAAAGGGGATGTGGACTGCCGTGAAAGCACAGGCGGAAAGTTTGGTTGAGGAAGCGGAACGGACGGTGGAGCGGTCGAGGAAGATGCGACAGGGGCCTGGGTAGTCCCGGTGGATGAAGCATTCCCGGATGCACTACCAGAAGGCGCAGAGGAAGAGGCGGCAGGAGTTCGGCTGTTCCTCGATGTCCCAGCCGCAGACGCATTATTGCGCTGTTGGTTCTCGGAGCGGGCGAGATTTATTTTCTTGCGCTGCAATTTTGCGAAGGCCGAGAGGTTGAGCAACGCATCCAGCACATATACCTTATTGGGGCGTTCTCGTAACCTAGCACATATGGTTTTGTTAAACAAAAGGGGCGCTAAGAAAGAAGTCACTGACCTGTTCGCCAT
Source organism: Hypholoma sublateritium FD-334 SS-4 (assembly GCA_000827495.1). NCBI lineage: Eukaryota > Fungi > Basidiomycota > Agaricomycetes > Agaricales > Strophariaceae > Hypholoma > Hypholoma sublateritium. The sequence goes on along the minus strand of KN817592.1, from coordinate 112,659 downwards.
CTCGGATACGATATCGGAGGCGCGCAACCAAGGCATGATCTCCAGCGCTTTGAGATAGACTTTCGCAAGGACCACTGAACCACCCGTAAGCGACTGCCCGATATGATTCCACCCCTCAAAAATAGCCTTCAAGTTCGGCCTGCATTCATCCCTGAGCTCTTCCAGGTCGGGGTCATCCTGGTCGAAGTCAACATAGCTGAGTATGTCCGCGTCGTCATCCCCGTCGCCGCCGGGCATCATCGGGAGCCCCATCATCATAGCAGCAAATGCCATCGGGTGCATCGGACCATTCGACTCGGTGATCACGCGTTCGCCCCATGCTTCCACGCGACTTTTGCGCTCAGAAGTCCCGTTGCGCAGCTTGAGAATCTCCTGGATATCTTTCTTGTTTGTTTCGTCCTCGATATGGGTAAAGCACGAGCGGACGGTGTTGTGAATCGCGTGTATACATTCAATCAGCTCTTTTTCCAAGATCGCAATGCCCCGCTGGTGGTATTCAGACTGATCGAGCATGGCAACTGCACACTGTAGCGTAACGGCGTCGCGGGGGCGGAGGAGAAACGAGTACGAGTCGAGCAAAGAAATTATCTTTTCGGGTTCGTTGTTGGAAATTTGGATGTCAAGAGCTGCGACGAGGTTGTTAGGTGTGTCGCCCGCGATTTTCGTCAATATTTTCTCTACTCGTATATCGGTTTCATACGCATCTTGGCTAAGATTTATGAGTGTGTTATATACTGCAAGAGAAGGCGTGACTTCGAAGACAGCGAACAGCCGTTTTTCAACGTGCTGTCGGAGGGATATTCGTTCGCGATCCAGTCGTGCTGGCCAATATTTTGCATGGAAGTTACATGGGCAGGGATTGAAGGAATCATCGGTGTAGTAGTTGTCATCATCATCATCGGCATTATCGCAGTAACGCCGGTCGAATATATCTTCGTCTTCTGAATCTTCGTCTTCATAGTCATCTTCATCTTCATCTTCGTCTTCATCTTCGTCTTCGTCTTCGTCTCCGTCTTCTGAATCACTACCGTTCAATCCACCAGATTCATCATCATCACCTGTTACGATGAGCGTAATATTGGCAAGATGATAAAAGCACTCACTTGATTTCCCTCCGTAAAGCAGCCTTTCCAGCGCAAGGGCACCCAGAGAAGCCTCGATATCATCCAGAAACTCGGGTACTTGTTTTTTATCGGCTTCTGAGCCATTGGCGAGGAGTGATACGAACAGATCGCGCCAGACCCAAAGTAATATGCGATCAAGATTCTGCGGTCCGACAACAGAGAAATGCTTCATGACTTTCTTGCGTTTATCTGTGAGCTTCAAATCAATTTCAAGGTTCATCACCACGCATTTGCATCTGCATAAGGATGAGGATAGGGCTGTGAACTCTGGAAAATGACGAACCCGCCAAGGGAAGAGTTTCCAGATAGCTGAACCAGTGCCTCGGAGATATAGAGAAGACAGTCGTGAGCCGTAGAGAAGCTAGTGTGATGTTCATATACTACGGTCCAGATATCGTTGATCCACGACACCAGACTGTGGACAATTTCCGCGAGGAGTTCCTCCCGGTTGCTTCGCTCCTTGATAAACGATACTTTGGCGTCACGCGAGAGTTCGTCGAGAAGCGCCGTTATTTGCTTTCGCTTTGCCCGCAAATCCAACTTCGGCGCGTCGTGGCATTGCCGTTGAAGTTGCGTCGCGGCAAGCAAGACTGCAAACAATATCCGTCAGGGAACCAAAAGATATCAAGTTATATCTGACCCCACTTTTCTTGGATCGGTCCTTCGAAACAAGGTCGAGAAGACTTGCAAGATGTTTTTCAACCAATATCCGCTGTGCATCAGGTGGCAGAGACCCGAAGACTTGAATCAGTCTAACGTCGAACATCGATGTGAGTTAAACTCGCGGCTTAATGATTACTGACCAAAAACGTTGATAAACTCACTTAGAGCTCATTATGAATGGTTTTCTTCCGGCTCAGTGCTCACTAGACTCGCTGGAGCTCGACAAAAGGGGAAGAAAAGGGTTGCAAAGGTTGCGGTACTTGTAAGTACTAAAAGGAGCTGCTCAAGGGCCAATTTAGTTCATAATGCTGGATCAATTACGTAATAAAAATTCTCTCCAACCACAGCGACGTGCCTTAAATGCTAAGCTTGCCGTCATCCAACTTCCATCCAACCGTCATCCGTCATTCATGCCGATAACGAAAGAACGAAACCAGAAGCAAACAAGAGGATTGCAGCAATAATTTTCTTCAAGTATCATACTCAGCACAAGTTGGGCAATGCAGATCTGAAGAGGTTAGTAAAATATCGACGGCCAGAATTTGGCCAGAATTTGGCCAGAATACAAAATACACAATCCGTGACTCTTCCTATCCCATGGAGGTGGTGAGGCGTTCAGTGGGAGGGCGAGAAGAGCCCAACGCCAATTAGGAGTATCGAGATTGCGTTCGGCGCCTAATACCACGGCGCGAGGGAACGGAGCACGGACTTGGGCGGGGGGAAACAAGCCAGGATGATGTCATTCCCAAATTTATGCATTTGCAGGTTCCTCTCGTGCCACCATCATTCGGAACGCGAATGGCCACTCAACCAAATATCATTGGTTCTACCCGGGAAGAAACCAGATGACAGCAATCTCAACCAAGCAGCCATTGCAGACACCCTGCGAGAAATTCACGAAGAACTCTGTAGTCTCAACAATGATGTAAAAGCGGACGCCGAGCAGAGACTGCGAATGCCTTGATCCGTTGTAAGAAACCGGTTTATCGACCCGGTAAGTAGTTCTGATCTGAAGACGATATGCCTTGGTGTAGCTATGTGATCCCTTTTTTGCTCATCAGTTAGCAGGGTCTGAGCAAGCTCCCTGGCTATTGAGCAGTTCTCCACCAACATCCCTGAATTTGCTAGTGCGAGCATCGGCGCCATCCAGCCGTTCTTCAAAGCTTCAATTGAACAGGGAAGCTATGCGAAGTAATGTTTTAAACTTACAGCTGCCGTTCTAAACCTAAAATCGTTATGTACTTTCAGTCGATCTTGAGAACACCCTCAAGACCTCAAATCAAAACTCTCTCGCCATCTACCCTCACCGTTATACACAAGTAGTTTCATGGTAGTCGAACCAAAGTCGAGCTCATCCTGGATGCCCCAGACGACAAGTCACAAGTAAGCTGAAACTAAGAATCTTTAAATTTTAAGTTGTAAGTACATACTTCTCTTTCAACCAGGCTCTAGCCGTGATTTTGACCTCTTGTGGGAATCAAATGTCAAGAAGTGCCCATGTCGCGTTGTAAGTCCCAGTGAGAAATCCGGAAACCCGTGCCAAACCACGCTGACATCACTCAACGCGACACAACCAGACACAACAAAGAAGCAACGCGGCACAACCAAACTACAATTCTCCAACAATTCTCAGTCTTTCATTCGATCGTAGAATACATGAATATTTGTTYGAAGTCATTGAAAGCCAGCGCCTGCTGCAATCAGATTGAAAGTTCTGAGGACCAATCATTACGTAAGTAGTTCACAACGGCCCGTCCACTCCAAGTCCACTCCATTGGAGTCCTTCCAATCCCATTGTAATATGCTTGCTGCGTTCCTACTATACGTTGCCGCTCACGACATTGAAACTCCCAAGCTGTGTTATTTGTCGCACACTTGTCATGTAAGTATTACAGTCAATATACAGACTGTCTCAAGCTGTCAATCTTTTGCAGGCGAGCAGAGTGCGCATGGCGCGCCTACTATTCCATCATGCGGCTCACGGAACAGAATAGGCCCATGCCACCGCAAGACGTCCGTGCTTCTGGTTAAACTTAGAGACCTCAAAGTAGCGATGACGCGTACACATCATGTGATCAATATGCGGCGCGACGCACAACCCGGTTCTTTCCTCCGAAGTTCTAAGTTCTTTCTGTCCGCCATGTAACACCCCGCACATTCTTATTTGACACTCAATTCCTTCACTTTGAAGGTGCGAGAGGTGGCCTTGGTGAGTCTATTCTGATAGATTTGATCGACTTATTGCTTATATAGTACGCACTGGACCCTGGTACTTCTGTCCAAGTCGCGCCCTAGAGATGTTCTAGGGCTGGATGACAGTCTCGGTAAGTATATGCCCAATATATGCGTCTCTTTTTTCACGGAATATTTCTGTAGCGCCATTTTCAAGGGAATTCRGTGAACAGGCAGCCGCACGAACATGTCGAGCTGGAGCTCCTGTTCAAAATTTCTCGAGCACGGGTTATCACGGTCTCTTTGAAGCTGTCTGATGATGGCCTTGCATTTTCACAGGTATTGCTCGCAACATCTGGTGTCTGCAAGAGGTCTGTGAATAATAACGATCATGAGGTGACGACAGGTAAGTTCACGATTATAGTAAGTATAGAATTTAGTGTATGCTGAAATTGATCCCTAGATATTGCCCAGCAACATTATCGTCAAGTAGCGGAGATGGTCACACAAGGGTAATGTCGATGGTCTATATCTTCGCCGATTTTGGAAGGTGCTGACGCATACACTAGCAATGCGACTTCCTCACCTCCCTCGCGGCTGGTTCTTATCAATTCATGATCTGCAGGCGCGCATACGGGACTGTCGACTTGCACCTGCAGTTTAGGGAATTGGGCGTGCCTATTGGGGATGGGCAATGGGGCCGACGATGGAGGAGACCCGAACCAGAGAGGGGAGACGGCGGAGAGACYACTTATATGCAGCCCRGTGAGCTGTGGCGCTGTTACAGGGTCCTGTACATCTATTTTATTATGGTTTTTTGTCGTTCTGTACTGTTTAATGAAATGGCTTGCATTGTTGTTTCTCGTTTACTTTTGAGCTAAACCAAACGTGCCCACAGCCAGATTGCTAAACCAAATGAAAATGCCTATTACGGTTACCTAATGTTTGGTGTGGTTTTCGGGATTTCTCGCTGGGTGTAAGTATTGATGGTACCACGGTTTGATTCTTTGAATGCCGTCAAAATTATTGTTTCTTCTATTCTTTTTTCTTTCCAAGGCCTTTTGTTCATGGAAAATCGATACCTCTGCCAACCGGAAATTAAGAGAGAATGCCTTCGAGTGTTGGACAGATGCACCGACCGCCGACAAGAAATACACGACAAATGGATTATTCAAATGGGCCGAACAGCCTCGAGGCATAATTGGACTTCCAAAACTGGCTGCCGACCTCGTTGTTCCTTCTCAATGTGTTGCGCTGACGTTGTACACGTTGGAAACGCGCCTTTTATGAATCTATAGAAATATCTCGCCCTTCAATCTTGGTTCAATCGTACCCCTTACCCCACTTCAACCACCAGAATTGGGACCTATTGGCATGGCTAGCCATTCCCCACAGAGCAGGCGCCGACCGCAAACGCAGCAGATAAACCCAGGTATGCAGGGTTTCTTTCATATCTTTTCTCTCATGTGGCCGGGCTTGTGCCCACGATTGGGGTCTGGCCAGCATGGCCTCGACTAAAGCGTCGGATTACTCTTCATCTCCTAATCACCGTCTGGCGATGGATAAACCCTGATGATGTCTTTTGTATAAAAGGAGCCATGCTCAACAGAGAGACGTCGCCGTCTCCCTCACTCCGCGAGCGCCCACGGGCAGTGAAAGGCCAGTCCATGCCGCTGGTTCCAACGACCAGCCTCTTCGGCGTCCCACCAGGATCGCAGAATCAGCAGCAATCGAGTCCCACGATACCGAACACCGGCGTACGGCGGTCACCGCCCCCAGGCCAGATAGCGCGGCTTCTTCCTACACCCCCGCACCCCAATCCCCCGAATTTCACTGACGATCGCCGCATGTCGCCTCCTCCGATATCGCAACAAGCGCATGGGCACTACGCCAGGCCGTCGCCTCGCGGGCCCACGGCGTCCTACCCAACCAAATTGCACCACTTGGAGGAGTACCAGATGACCGAAGAGCTTCTCGCGGACATCGAGCGTGCGGATAAGCAGTACCAATCGGTGCAACCGAACGCGCCTTATCCATACAGCTCCGGCGCACCGGGCGAGTCGCCTTCTTCCGGCAAAGGGCCTAATATTGACCGGGTGCGCGGTCCACCTGACGGAAACTTAAACAACCCGGATGGTGGCCAGCAGCGCGTGTGGCAGACCCAGCAGCAGCAGCAGCGCGAGAGCCCGATTGTCCGCGAGCGGCCTGCGGCGTCGCCAAATGTTGCTCCGTTCATCCCGGGGCAGGCACCCTCGCACACCCCCGAGCGGCGATCGTCGCCCCAGCACACCCCGATAGTCATCCCAGGTGAACCGCATCCGTCTAGTTATCTGGCCCAATTCGCCAATCGTGAGGCGGCGGCGGCAGCGGCATTACGTCGGGGAGCACCCAACGAAAACCGCCTGAACATGTCGATGGCAAACCAGACTCCGTCCTCGCAGAACGCACCCACTCGCACCCCAGATCGATCTCTTCCTGTTCAGGAAGAGGACGAAGTAACCGCTAAAAATAACGGCGGGGCATGGCAGGTGGACCATCAGCCTGTAGAGCAGCAGTTCCACTCCGCATCGCCGACGCCCTCTTCCGATCTCAATCTGGACGGCGTTAATCAGCGCTTTGATAACGTCGCCGCGCACAGTGGACAGGCAGGACACCGTGATGACGATCAGCCGGTCCACAAGCACGAAAATAACCACACTCAGTACGCCAAACGCGATAGTAACGATGAAGATGGCAGTTATACACCGCGATCGCCCACCGCTGGATTGCCTGAGGCTGATTCTTTTTACCCCACTCAGTCGCTTGCAGCAATCAACCCCGCGCTTCCCGCACCCAGGGCTAAGGCAAGGAACGGAACTACAGACCACATTATGCTCGGCCTGGAAAGCGCGCTCCAGGAAGCTTCGCCTGTGGACGTGGCACCCCAACAGCAACTACAGCCTGCCGACCGTTCTTCGCAATACCCAGACCAGCGCCAGCACATTCAGAACAATAATGGTAATCAATACCAGAACTACCCACCCCGCGAGGAATTTGACCGCCAACAAAGCGCCAATGGGAGTAATGACAACCGATATCGGCCCCCGCAGGTCTACCCCGATGATTTTCAGGGCTACAATGACGATTCAATGTCTGCTTACATCCAATCCTACCTCCCTTCTCCGCGTCCTGACGCTCCCATCCCGCCTACGCCGCACAGCCAGACGGCGGCCCCCTCCCCCTCCCCGTACGTGTCTGCATATAGCATTGGAAAGGACTCAGCCTACCGCGCAATGCGGGCTGCTGGGTCGCCGTATCCTTTCCCTTACAACCACGTCCGTCGCAACAGACAGATCCCGTCACACATGTACTCGAACGCCGGTGAATCGGCCTTAGTCCAGCAGTTTACAAGGCAGTGGCAGATCTACGCGCAGAACCACGCGGAGGGCATCACCGACTCCACGCTGTCGCCGTCGTCGACCCCATTTCAGGGTGAGATGTTCGAGCACTGGGCAGACCTGCACAACCAACGCATGATGCGGCCGAGCAACGGCAACTTTGACGCCGCGAGCATCCAGTCGAGCCCCAGCCATCAACCGATCTCCTTGCCGCTCCCGCCTGCCTTCTCGGGCGTGTCGAATAGGCATCGTTATCAGCCGAAGCGGCGCTCTTACGACCGCAAGCCGCCGCCGCGCGTCGAGAGCACTCAGCCGAGGGAGACTAGCCCGGAGCTTTCGTCCTCAGGGGAAGAAACCAGCACTGCCGGTGAAGAACGTCCACGAAGCGCGCCAGTGGGACGCGTTGCTACTGCTTCGCTGCCCCCGACGATTATTACGAACGTCGATGCCGACGACAATGGCGAGTGGGTAGACGAAGACGAAGATGACGACTACGAAGATCTCATCGAGCTCGAATACCATCCCTCCTTCGTCAGAAATATCAGCAAGCGGCGTAGGAAGTGGGAAGTGGGCTGGGAGAGCCTTATCCAAGCTGTACGTTGCATCTCCACGAACCTCCCTTGCATTCTTCGAACGCTGACTCTTGTGTATCTAGTTCCAAGCACTGGATCGCCAGACAGACGCGACCATGGTTCTGCTGGCCTCCCCGTCACATACGACGAAGCTCCATGCCCTCCGATCGCGTTCTATCCGAAGGCAGCAACCGATAGCGAACTCGATCGGGATGGTGCAGATTCGCTCCGGGTTCTCGCATGTAGCGGCCCAACGACGTGCCACTCGTCCCGACAAGTCTTCCCTGGTGGACCGATTGAAGGAATCGTCTGGTTCTTCAGGCGGCGACGGATCAGACGGGAGCTCTGGCTCTGTCGAAGAGAATCTGAGACGCGCACTCGACGTAGCATTGGAAAGTCTCGGGGCGATGGGAGAGGTGTATGAGCAACGAGAGATGAGGGTGATGGAGGAATTGCAGCGTTCCCGCGAGGATCGTGAGAGGGTGGAGCTTCTCTTGAGACAGGTTCTCGGGGACAAAACCCCTATGAGTGCCCAACAGCCCCGCTCCGCGTCGTAACGGCTATCCTTTCATCGTCAATCAGGTATCTACGATAAAGATGTGTAATTTTTAGGATCTCACATTCACTACTACGCTAGCCTCCTAACTCCTAGATTTTTTTACAAGGCTGGTGCTGATCATCGCGATGCAGTCTTCCGAGTCAGCCGGTCTTGAGTTTGCGCGCTTAACTTCCTTCACAGAATTTAGCCCTCGCGTTAGTAACTGCCATCTATCAGAAAATACAAGGTTCTCCAAGGTTATCTAACCCATATCTAAACATGAGCAAAACGATTTTGGTATTGATGTTGTCGCCAACTAAATCTGCCTTGGGGCCTCAGTTTAGCGCCCACAGCAATTCAATGACGCACTGCACATACAATCATTGCAGTCATTGATGATCTGTGACGGGGGGATCTACAAAAGATCCCCGGCGCGGCTTGGTCTAGCGAGGTGGGCAGTCAACTGCAAGTTTCCTGGAACTGATTGAATGTTTTCGAGCTTGTTGCCGACCGTCTGGACCCTGACCGAAACTACAAAGCTGTACGATCATTTAATCATTTGACCACAGCCATCAATATGTTTTGTTGACGATTATCCCGCTATCTAGCTGTCCATTACCTCTCCCATCACCCTCTACACAGTGCCATTTTATGGGAATATATTGCACTCATAGCCCCAAACCAGCGCTCGTTATGACTTCTTGTGTGCTGCCAGGTGTGCCGAATTCGGGGTTGGACGTCCGACGTGATTGGCGTGCGATTGATTGATAAGTCGCATGTTCGCCTTATTCTCTATCTCTAGGAGGTTTCGTCGGATGGCCCAATGCTATGCAGAAGCAGGTCACGGTATGGTGAGCAAGCGCTTTGATCAACAGTTCAGAATCGTCTGACACTTTATAAGAACGGGTTGGGTACTACCCTTCCTCCAAGGAACAGAGCTGGTCTCTTCAACTGTCACCTCAAACGAGCTGGACTCGTGCCAACTATTGACGCTGGTCGCCAATTGACTTAGTTTAGTGAGTTTTCAACGACATTCGCGAGTTTGACCGGATATCTGACCGTAATGACGACTGTGTAGCGAATATGTACATCCCATGGCACTTTGTTTCGTTCGGGCTGTTAGTCTCGCTCTTGGGACGGACAGTAGCAGCGCCTGTGTCGTCTGTGTCATCCGGGGACTCCGAGAGATCATCATCACCCGGGTCACCGCTAGCAGATTTTCCGATCCTACCTTACAAGAAGGGAGACATCGTCGGCGTCAGGCCTTCTGAATACGAGGATCGTCCTCCCAAGGAGATATCTATCCATCCAGGCGTTGTTATTGGCGGCCCCAGTCACGAGGGGAAATACAGTGTTGCCATGATGTCAAAAAAGTTACCTGGTAATCCTCCTCAAGCCGACATCAGGCATTTCCATCCTGCAGCTAATGTGTATGGAAATGTTGCACTCAGCCCGGCCAAGGAAGCCAGGCCGAAGGCTATGAAACCATGGAAAAGCGACAAAACGGGCGAAACTGCGATACCTGTGAGTAGGCAAGGCGTCGAGGCGATAAAAGATGCAATGGTCCCTCATCAAGATTGGAGAGCGCCCACCCCGCCACCGCGACCTGTGAAACAGAAACAGAAGGGTAAACAGAAGGGAGGAGGCAGCCGAAAATACCCCAATCCTCCCCAAAATAATCTGGTGCATCCACCGAATCCGCACAACCCGCAGAACGCACATGGCTCTATTCACGGTGGACACCCTGGCCCTGTAAATAATCCTTTCCCTCACCCAGGCCCTCCTACTCGTTACGATCATTCAGGCAGCTATCGTCCACAGCAACACCCTCAGGCGGGCCCCAGCAGACTCCCCCGCTTACCGACTACGCCCTCTCAATACGCTGCAGCTACGCACCATAATGGTCCGTATCCGCCAATAAACGGCCCAGGACACCCATCTGGGAGCCACGGCCCGTACCAACATCCAGGTCCTTTCCATGGGCCGCCCAGCGGTCCATACCACATGTCGGCACCTCATCTTGCGCATCCCAACCAAGGTCATATGGGTGGTCCAGCGCCTGCGTTCCCAATGCCGCATAATTTCAACGCGAACAACGGGCCCCATCCTGCTGCGTATCATGGAGGACCTCCGTTCAACCACCCTCACCCCCCGCCTGGCCCGTATGTGTATCACCCTGGACCTCCGGGGAGCAATATTCATCCACCACCGCACCATCTAGCTGCGCCTGGCCCATACCCGAATCAGCCAAATGTCCATCACACTGGACCCCCAGGACCGCCGCCCCCTCATCTTAACCCAAATCCGCACATGAATAACGCTCATCACCCCGCGCCACCTGGGCATTTCTATTCTTATGTATAAAGGCTCAAACAAACCATCTACGAAATACAGATGAAGGCGGTTCGAAGTTTCGGGCGATCAAGGGGAAAGCACAGCCGATACGGAGGATGCCACGGGATCCCGTGCGAGCGTCCTATTTTTGAAGTAGCCTTTCGGGTGTTTGTGTATTTGCGAGTGCGTTAATGCAAACGGTAGATATGTACGCGTAGTGTACTTCTATGTAGTCACTGTATTTGTTAAATAAATTTGGTTTGAGGACTTCCAAGTGCCAAATGAGTCTGGTTGTATTTCGACTTCTCCATATAGTTTCTATGAAAATCCTTACTGATATATAGATACCACGTAAGCCATGGGCTTGTGCTGCACGCTGTGAGATCGAGCAATATTGCAGTCACAAAGAACATCCGTCAAATGCCACGATGAACCTTAAAGCATTGTTCAAAAGACAAAGTAGTACGACAGTACAGATAGTAACGCTCGCGCATTATGTCCCATATCTACATTTCCTTGCCTGTAACGTTGAAGGAGAACTCAACTCGGTTGTTGCTCCTTAACTGCAGAAATCCATTGATACCAATGTCGGCACGCAAGGTCGAATGTAAAGCCGTGTAGTCCCGTCCGCAAGAAAAGGTTGTAACGGAAATTTGGACTCGACGTAGGTAGGGGTATGCGCCATGTTGAGAGCAGACGTTGTCAAGCTGCGCCCATCGGCGTACCTCTGTGTTACATACATCGTTCGTCTCGATGCTGAGCTGAAGTTCAATTTCCTCTAAAACGTTGTCCCCCGCCATCTGATCAAGTTCATGCGTAAAATGTTTGTAAGGGTCATCCCGACCCTGCAGCTCTGCAACCAAGGTTATTTTCTTGAGCCTTCGCCGTGAGCTGGGGTTGATATTTCGTGCGATATGACCGAGAAAATCAATCTCAGCGCCTGCGAAAAGAAGCCTAAATGAACTACAGAAATCAGGAAGAACTATTTTCGAAAGTTACCTCGTATTTCGACCGATGCGAGATAGTCCGATGAGGCCAAAATGTTCCCGGTTGCTTCTAGGGAATAGTAATAGTCAATAATCACAAGATCCTCCATGCCTCTAAGGTCGACCAGCGGACAAATCCCCGTGTGAGATGTCTTGAGGAGGCTATTGATCGCTGTCCAGGAGTCATGTACCATGAGGCTACGAAGACAGATATTTGACTCTGGCTTTCGAAAGTGTATCGGTGGAGGTGCTTGTGATATTGTTACGTTCACAAGATCAAGGTCCGTGAGGTAGGGGAGATGCGCAAAAATACCGACGGGAACATCCAAGATACTTCGTAGATGAAGGTTGACGATGTTATTCGACTGGATGAAGTAGCAGAACGATTGCTGAAGCTTTGGCAACATTGCGTTCCAGTTATATTGATCCCCTGCAAACACATCGCTGTTGGCGAAGCCGAATGAGAATGTATGGACTCGGCGGAGGAAGCGTAGAACGGGAACGGTGCCATCGAAGTCCAGGTCATTGATGTATTTCACGGTGCGAACGTTGTTTGCTATCCAAGGGCTCTTTTGAAAGAGTTTCTTGTATCGTCGCGTCCGGGATGGTTTGGAGCAATTTGCAGACGAGTCTGAGAGTTCAATTGTGTTGAAGATGTGATGGTGGCAAATATCAACGAAGTCCCAACAAGCACACGCGCATGCTTTCAGGGAGGCTATGTCCCTCTCGTTGGCAAGGTGCTGTACAATGAGGGCTATGATCTCGAGGGGAGCTCTGCAGCCGGCGAGAGTGAAAGACATCATATCACGGCCGCACTGCGGGGAAGGTGGATACTGTTACAGTAGACATTCATTTAGCAGAGATATGAACACAATAAAGCGGGACTTGCCGTAGACATCCTGTACTATATAAAATGGAAGTGTCTTATCCCAAGCTTCAACTGTAATTGCCGTAATATCGGTTCAATAGATATGTATTCTCTACGAAGCCAAAGACGGTAGATCAGTACAACAGTGTCAATCTTCTACGGCTTGAACACGGCAGCCCAGGAACAGTGGGAAGGTGTTTGTGACTTACCGCCAGCGAGATACTGTTGATAGGAGGGGATGAGCCTCCTGCATCCCATCTTTCTGCCAGTCGCGCTTTAAGTAGCGATCATCAGACCGATTTATCATCGTGTTACGGTAATAAATTTCTTGTTCCACAGGCGGCAAACAGAGAACTCCATTCGGTCCGCATTGCATTTTTTGCCGCGGCTTTTCTAGGGGTCGATACAGCTCGTGCTAACCTATTACATCCCAAGGAGTCCCTTGTTGTGGGCCTCGGAAATGAGTTCGAGTACTTCGTTGTGTTGGACCCAACCTGGATCGTGGCTCACAACTTACAAGCCTCGAGGTTTGTGGGTAATTCGTTGCGTGGATGTCGTGTGCCATCTCGAGAATATCTCAGAATAAAGTATCGGAGGCGAGCAGATGGCATACGAGCTCATCCATATGGCTATGGTACCTCATCTGATAGTTTCATCGATTGTTGAGTTCGTTCTGGCTCGTTCGGAGGTTGATGCATCTTCTTGAAGTTGAAGTTGGGACTCGAAGCTGTGTTGTTTGTGCGCGTGCTGGCAGTGCCGATGAAATGCCGAGAGCCATCGCTGCCAGTGCCAGGCTGCCATGATCAAACATAAATTAAATCCAGTGCACGGCTGTTCTCCTCTATTCTCACAGACTGGGCAGCGTCGACAGCTGAAATGATGTCAAGCAGTTGATGGCTGTTGCAAGGAGATTGGCCTCCAGTTCCGTGAATCGCTGGAGCCTGAAATCGGAAAACAGGCAAGATCAAGCACAAATCAAGCAAAGATCCGACTTGAAATCCACTGTGAAGCACAATGGCCAGTTGCCCCGGCGCACGACTTGCTCTTTTCTCGATGTAAGTCACCTTGTGTTACATACCCTTGTTCCAGGGTCTATCATATCACGGAATAGCGAACCCATCAAGTGGCAACGGTCACCTGGCACCCCTTGTCTTTTCCAACCATTTCCCTTTTTTCTCTGCGTCTCCCGATGAATTCAATTGGCTACGCAAACGATACAACACAAGCTCTGCTCTTTGTACAGTATCGGGAACTGCCAGTGAGAAGTTCGAGTATTTATTCCTTGATTAATTACTGAAAGCATCCTCAACTTCCAAGCGCTCTCGAACCTCTACTGCCATTATATCGATACCTTTTGGAAAACAGGATGGATGACCACAATATGGATGCAGCCAACAGCCTTCACGATAACTTCGAAGCCACCCTGCCCCCGGAAATTGTTGATCATATATTTCGCTATGCATGCGTCTTATCGACTTCCTTCTGCTTGGCTCTCAGCCAGTCATCCGTCTGGACGCGTGAAATCGCCATACCATACCTTTATTCAACAATTGTTGTGACAAAGAAACACACAGCCATGCTGCTTCCTGCGGTTCTTAGGCACACACCCATCAACAGTCCCATTCCCAATTTCCTTCCTCAAACGCACGTTCGAAGTATCTGGCTCGAACCCATGTCTGATAAAACTCTGCATATCTATCGAAGCTGCGACTCCCTGTGTAATCTCGCCCTTTCGCAAGATAACTTCAATTGGATCGTTTTTATTCTTTATGCCTCGTCTCTGCGCTTATCTGTTCTCCCGCAGCAAACAAACGGCCGCAAGCAAGATTTTCACCTCCTCATAATTACCGTCAAATCCGAAAACTGGTCGAATGCAGTCTACGCAAAAGGTAGAAAACCGCCGCCTTCAATTTTCAATAAGATCACACACTTGCGCATCGGGCAAATTGGATCATATTCGACGCATTTAGACATCGCACATCTCACGCGCCTAAGCCACATCGCAATCCCCTTTCACGATCCACAAAAGCAGGTTCTCAACGACCTCCTGGGACTACTAGACATGACATCCGTGACGGTCCTCGTTGTGGTCATCCTTACAGATCAATTGTCAGAATCGGAAATCCAGGAGAGCCTAGAGTGGATCGTTGAACAACGCCGACTTGAACGCACAATATATGGCGTCTTATCGAAAAGTGAAGATTTACGAAAGGAATGGGAAGAAGAGGCTAGGAATGGGACGAACATCTGGGATAGGGCTGTGCGGTACACCGAATCTCTGTCTATAGAGTATGCTTCTTTCTAGGCTTCGATCATGAAATATTCTGTTTGAAAGTCTACTATATTCCATTGATATTCCTACCCGAGCTGTAACGGTGCCATTTTTACAATTTTTGTGACTGGTAGTTCAATGCAAAAACGTCCATCAATTTATACGTGCGAAAGCAGTGTCAGTGAATTTTATACCTTGGATTACCTTGGGATTACCAAGGCGCGTATTTAAATATTTCAACCCACAGCCTTTAGCGCAAAATAGTTCGCAGTACGTCCCGATCTATCTTATAAAATACTACCTTCCCTTCCTCGTGTACCGTTAGAACTTAGAGTCTTTCAACGAATATGTAGCTGCTTCTGATTAAAGTACGTGTGACAACATGCTATGTACACTCGCTGCCATAGATAGCAATTAGTATCGTGAAGACGAAAGCCAAGGATTTGGCGTTTTGAATATAAAAGACAGTGGCAGGCTACACTGCAAAAGATTGTTTTTCCCGCATAATGTAGACGGACGAGATAGCATGGACGTAGATTTTGTTAGGGTTCCAGTCGAAGTCATCCAATAATGAGACCTGGGCCTGACCAGACGTATTGTTACATCAAGTCCGAGTCAGATATCCAATGCATCAAGACGTCGCTAGTAAGATCTGAAGAACATGGACACGAGGTCACTTTTCGGGGAGCCCGGTCCTATGCCCACTCTTCAGCGTTTGAGATAAAAACGTTCGACCTTTACATAAGATCTCTTGTCATACTAACGTCTTGTTAAGCGGCCTGTGGGTCAGTCCATTTACAGCCAATACAATATTTTTGACCAGTTTTGACCGTCCGTAAAAGTACATAATTGTATCTCTGATTACTCCATCCTAAAACAAGTTTAAATAAACAACATTGCCCTGGCGAAATATCAGGCGTGACGGGGGACACACCCATCACCCGACACCCGCGCCTCGCACATGCGCAAAAGCACGGCAGAAAAAAACGACGGCGTGATATCCCCCTTGTCCGACCCACCGACCGTATCTGACCACTCACCGCTGGGTGTGCCGCGCCTGGCGCTTCGTGCACTCTCTCCCGGCGGCTCACTCTACTCCGCGGTCGCTGCAACGGTCCCACAGCGTGTACATCAAGATGACCTAGGCCGAAATCCCTTGTGGGCGCGTTCATCATCATCATAACCCATAAATATTTTTCACCGTCCGCAAAAGTACATATTATCTCTCGGATTCCTTTTTCCTAGAACAACATTGCCCCTGTGGGAGGCGTAATCCCAGGGTCCTTGCTCAGCTGCAAGACTGCCTCAAGAATATCCACTTCATCCGGTGTCAAATTCGCTGAGAGGAGGGCTTGCTCTTCTACGTCTCCAATGCTCATTTCAGCGGGAGGGAATGGCTGCGAGACTGGTTCGCACACAGTTCCAGGAGGCGGGAGGGTGCCATCAACGAAGTAGTCGCGGATATACTTCTGGCTGCAGAGTGAAGGCGCCGAGATAGAGCAATGCTATTTGAACAGCACGATTTAGCGTCTGTAGAAATGCTGTTGTGGGGATACGCACCCCCGCGGAATTTTGCGTGAGGACGACAGAGTCCTTGAATCCTTTCGACATCTTGTTCGCCCTGAATATTTTATTCAGCCCGTTGTGCTATTTAGCCATTAAGGCAAGGTTACTTACGCCCACAGAGGCGTTACGGGGTCTGTAGACAACGTCAACATCGTTCCTGTGAAATCAAAGGAAGAATCCAACCTGCAGTGTTTCCAATCAGTAGGATGGGATGACTTGTATTGCCGACAAAAGGGCCTTGGAAGTGGTCCTTCGGAAATTTGGGCCACCCTCTGCCTTGTCGCGTAAGCCACCGGTACACAGATATAAAATTGGATATTCCCCACTTACACGCAGGCCGTCCTGATGTTCGCCCAATACTCACCCCACGGCGAAGCCTTCCTCATCATCGCAAAGTGCGCTTCCGTGGACTGCAAGTCGTCGGGCACATCGTCGCCATCGTTGCAGGCAACTGCTGCCTGAGAGTCCGAAACGCTCGTGAACGGGAGCTCAGGGGAGTCACAGGCACATTCGAACAGCGGAGGGTTCATCCGGTCGAATAACAGCTTTCCCGAGCCGGCTGCGAGTTCGGCGAGACCCTGGGCAATGGCTGGGAATGCCGCGTACGGCGAATAAAGTGCCGTGAACAGTGCACTTTGCAGTTTGTTGATGTCCAAGAGTCCATAACCCGACTTGGTGCGTATCGGAATCGGGTTGGTGCGCAGCGAGTTGGATAGCGTAGTCAGGTTCTGACGGATGTCATCTGCAGTGGGGGCCCAGAATGGAC
Source organism: Hypholoma sublateritium FD-334 SS-4 (assembly GCA_000827495.1). Lineage (NCBI taxonomy): Eukaryota > Fungi > Basidiomycota > Agaricomycetes > Agaricales > Strophariaceae > Hypholoma > Hypholoma sublateritium. The sequence goes on along the minus strand of KN817592.1, from coordinate 95,421 downwards.
AGCCGTCTGGCCCAGCTGCAGCACATCCGGTGTAAAAGCTATCCATGACTTTCTCGGCATCTACGAGATTGTTTGACCACAGTGCTGTACCAGTTTGTAAACAAAGTAAGCTGCTTTATTCAACGAGGACATACTGGCGTAATAGTTTTCCGAGTCAGCGACTCCGTCGATGATCAAGCGCTCGATTTTGTCCTGTAGCGTGTTTGTCTATGCAGGCTGAGCGGCGAATTCTCGAGCTACTTACGGGAAACATGGCGGCAAAAGTAGCGCCCAAAATAGATCCATAACTAAATATTGTCAGTGTTCACGCGTTTTACGATGTAGAAACGACCTCACGAGAATCCCCAGTACTGGATTTTTTCCTTCCCGTGCGCTTCGACGATGCGCAGCATATCGCGCGCCGTGTTGTCCGTGTTAATATGCTTCAAATATCCAGTGTCCGTCTCACCAGCCAGCTGCGACTCTACACGAGCCCGTGCCCATATACGCGGGACGTCTGACATATTAGCGGAGCTCCCTTCTCTGGTCCATATCTCTCGCGCCACATCGGATTCAAAGAACGTCGCACGTGGAGTAGAGCGGGAAATCCCTGAATGCAGATTGAGCTCCTTACCAGGCGTGATATGGTACCCATTGGCTTACCTCGTGGGTCAAAACTGAGGATATCAAACTGCGGCCCTAAAATAGCGCTGAACTGTTCCCCGCGGGTGCGAATCATGTCCACTCCACTGCCTCCTGGTCCTCCAGGGTTGAAGAGCACGGGACCGCGATAGAACCCAGATTCGGGTGGGACCACTGCAGGTTTGCGAATGAGCGCAAGGTTGTATTGCTCTCCGTCTGGGTCAGAATAGTTCATGGGGACCTGTGGTTGGTTAACTTCATGTGAAGATCGAACAGAGATTGGTATCAACGCACCAGAAGACGAGCGCATTCGCGTTTCTCGTAGCAGTCGTGCCATTTGAGTGTCTTGTGTGCAGGGACCTAACAGCATTCCATGTCACAACCCCACATTCGAGTCTCTCTCAGCAAACAGACCGACCGTGTCCCAGGAGAACTGGTGTTTATGTTGAACATGATGTTCGGAAGAAACATAGCCGGTGTAAGCCTGCGGTGAGCCGCGCGAAGTCAGATTGAAGTTCCTTTGGTTGTGCAGCAGCCCGAGTCCAACCAAGAGAAATACGGTGGCATACAATGCCTTCGTAGTTCGCGCCATAGTGACCCAGGTTATGGTTGCGGTTCAAGTTTAGGAAGTCCTGAAGATGCATATTATTCTTGTGGTATTGATCTTCGCGCCATTTGAAATCGAGAAAAGGAGCACATGGAGGCCTTTATCAGTAAGGCAAAGTGTGGGAACTTTCAGGTAGTTCACTGGGAAGACACTCTAATTATGACCAAAATTAGGTTCTGTCGCACAGTTCGTGTCTTACGGTGAATGAACATAATTGGAGCATAATGGTATGTAGTGATTCTTTACTGACTCTACCTGGTTAGTGGAATACAAGGATACGAAGGTATAGGTGATAAGATATAATGGCAAGTCAAGCTCTCCAAATTGATAGAGCGCGGTGCGCCTAAGTAGTAAGGACTACCCAGCAGCCTGGGCCCTCTCAAGCCGCTTGTTCACGGCTACAGGCCGCGATACACTAGGAGCGATGGGGGACGCATCCATCACCCGCGCCTCGCGCATGCGCAAAAGCACAGCGGACAAGAACGACGGCGTGATATGTCCCCCGTCCGGCCCACCGTCCGCATCTGCCCCTTCACCACTGGGCGTGCCCACGCCCGGCACGCCGCACATGCTCTCCCCGCGGCTCACCGTGCGCTTCGCGGGGCTCGACCCCCCGCTCGGCATCGGCGAGTTCGTCAGCTCGCGCGCGGCGAGCTTCGCGTCGGGCGCAACGTCCTCGCTGTAGCGGTCCCACAGCGTGTACATCGAGATGATCTCCTGCGCGATCGCCGCGACCGCCGGTAGCGACACGTTGAGGTCTGCGAGGAACGCGATCGGGTCCTGCGGCTTCTTCGGCGTGGCGGCGGCGCGCGGGGGGTTGTGCGCCTGGCGCGAGGACCGCCGGCGCGCGCCGTCTGCGGAGATGTGCTCTGCGGCGACTGGCGAGGAGTCGGGCCGCGTGGGCGGGTGGAGGATGAAGGTGAGGTAGATGGCGGCGATGGCGATGAGGTGCGGGGGGTACAGGAGGCAGAGCTGCGATCTGTAGCTGTCGTTGATGATGGACCATGCGGTTTGCAGTGCGGCGGGGGTGAACTCGAGCTGGCCGTCTCCCGTTCCCCAATACCGCGGACCATCGTCCGGACCTATCCCAACACCCAGGTCCTCCGTTTCGCCTTCTTCCGAGCTTGAGGAGTCGGATGCTTCCTTTTTGCATAGGGACAGCAAGGTGCGGTACGGGTGGAACACGACCAAGTCGCACTCGAGATCGTCAACGAGGTAGAACTCCATTTCCGCGATTTTCCCATTGTCAGAAGAGAATGGTCTGGATCCATAGCTCTCCTCTGGGTAGGTAAATCAGTGAAAAGTTCTTTCTGGACATTGGTATGCGACGAACGACTGAACAGGGATTTGGATTCCGCGACGATGACTTTGATATGCACAGGCGACTCCTCTGCTTTTGCAGCAAGATAGCAGCAGGCAGCTATCACCGTAAATGGATCCGTCTCGCAATACGAGTTCTTGAGATAGAACCGGCGAAAGAACACAGTCGCCGTCGCGATTATCCTCTGTCGGAACTGTAGTTTCTTACCCAACTTTGTTATCACTAGGGGACGTCTTTTAACAAAAACCCACAAGACAGTGAGGCACGTACAATTGGCAAAGTATATAGGCAAATAGTCCAGGTACTCTGGGTTTTCAGCGAATTGGATGTCTTCGGCCCTTGCCTGGTGTAAAGTAGCTCGGTCAACAATCCATCTTTCGCTGCAAGAGCTGATGAGCAAGGAGCTTGATACGAACAGTCTCCTCTCCCTCACTAGTGCGAGCTAACCCAGAAGTCTGCGGCCATCTTTGGGCGGAGGCTTCTCGTCGACAGGAACGATGGAGTCAAAGCTTCGTGAGCCTACAGCTGAGCCGGATTAGGCGCGCGGCGGCATAGATTACGTAACATTTCCTCGCGCCCTCACCTACAACCCCCTCGCAAGGAAAGACCATTTGTTTGTCATCCTATATTTTTCCACAGGTGCTGGAGATACTTTTCCAAACTTAGTAGTTGGAACCAACTCATAACCATAAAAGAAGTGATAACTTAGGTGCGCGTAAAAAAGTCCAGCCCCAAGGATATATATATGCAATGCGAGTGGATATATGACTCTACGACATCTAACGACATCTAAGCGCCAACGAAAGACTTGCCCTTCTCAATGTTCTTCTTGAGCTCAGGCAGGCATGCCTCAAGGAGCTTTTGCTCAGCGGGGGAGATGTCACCAATGGGGTAGATCTCCTTGACACCATCAGGCTGGGAAACAGAAAAATTAGCGGTGTTAAGAACAGGATGTATGACGCGACTTACTCCGAGCTCGACGTTAGACGAGAAGAAGTCGATGCCCTGGTCCGCGAACAGAGGGCTCTTGACGAAAGTGGGGGTGATAACGCCCTTCTCGCCGTTCAATCCCCGCAGGAGCGCGTTGGTGAACTTGGCACCGGCGTACGCCATGGACAGGGTAGCGCTTCCAGCACCATCCTTTGCCTTGACGACCTCGTCACCACCGAACTGGATGCGGAACACAAGCTTGTCGTAGGTCTCGCCGGCAACATCCTTGCCGAGGTTGGTCTGCGAGAGGAGAGGGACGATCGTGGGTCCGCTGTGGCCACCAACAACGGTGACGACAGTGTCGGCGGGCTTGGCGCCCTTGACTCCGGCAAGGAAACGGGCGGCGCGGACGACGTCAAGAGTGGTGACACCGAAGAGGCGRCGGGGGTCGAAGACACCGGCCTTCTCGAGAGTGGCAGCGACGATGGGGACGGTGGRGTTGACCGGGTTAGAGATGACGAGGATGTGGGCTTTGGGGGCGACRCGGCCAATTGCGGAAGCAAGGTCGCGGACRATGGATGCGTTGGTCTGGTCATTCTCGTCAGCAAGCGAAGAGAGAAAGTTCGAAGGTTTTTTGGCTCACGTTGAAGAGGTCATCACGGGTCATCTAGAATAGGTCAGTATGATGGAATGAATTACAGGCGAGCACGACTTACTCCAGGCTGTAGCAAACAAGTCAGTCAATACATTTTAAAGCGCTTAAAAAATTCTCCGACCTTTCTTGGGACACCAGCGGGGATGACAACAACTTCAGCACCCTCGAGAGCTTGGTCGAGCTGATCAGCAGCGTAGCCGGTAACCTTCACAATCTGGTCTAAGCTTATTTCACCTAATCTGCGAACATAACACGTACCTCGCTGGCGGTATCGACGTGGCTAACATCGGCGGCAACTCCGGGAGCACCACGGATATCGTAGAGGTTCAAGGATGTGACGAGGGGGTCACTTTTGAGAAGGAGGGAGAGAGGTTGGCCAATTCCTCCTCCAGCACCGAGGACGACGACCTTGGTGAGGTTTGCTGCCGAGGCAGAGAAGGCGCGCGACGCGGGCGCGGTCCAGGCGCGAGCAGCAGAACGGGCGAACATTGTGGGATGGAGGATTTTGGTGGTGGTGGTCAGAGAGCAACCTGGGGAAATAAATGCTGCAGGCTGCTCCGTGGACCGGCGTGGAGTTCCGCACCGCGTCACGGGTCCTTCGCCGCTCGGGTCGTTTCGGGCTCGCAAGCTGCCGACGGCCGTCGGCAGGATAATTTTTGGGGACGACTGCATTCGAAATTCGTTCTACCTCCACTTCGAATACCAAAACTTCGCGGAAATATTCTTTACTTTACTGCTCTGGAGTCGTCAACGAAATACACATATTCCTACTCGAAGCGACATGTGGTCAGTCCGCGCGCATCTATGACTTTTCTGCTACTTTCGAATACACCATTGGTCCGACCGGCCCATATCACGCAACTTTGGTGTTCAAAAATCAGGCTTGGTTCACTGAAGAATGTATTCTATCAAACCCCTGGTTTCTTATGTCCCAATTACAGGTGTTGGAGTTCATGCGTCTAGAATGTGAGGGTCTGGCCCGCGTCCTTTGTCACCGCCGCCTTGACCGCGCCAACCGCTAGAAGGGTGTACGCGTACGGCGCCTTGGTGAACGTACCCGTCGCAACGGCATTCTTGAAGTTCACGCCCCCGAAGTCGTTCCCGCGGGCGACCGCGAATCCCCCCTCTGCGAAGAGCGGCTTCGAGGTCCCGGTCCATACGTTGTTCTCGACGAGGAGCTGCGCGCCTACGCGATTGCAAACGTCATCTTCAAAAAATAACGATTTTCAGGTGGAAGCCCGTCGCACCTTTTCGCGTATTAATCCCATCGACGTTCTTCTCGAAGAAATTGTTGAACAGGTGGCCTGTGCCGAAGCGGAACGACGGCGTGCGCGAGTTGAGCCCGCTCCAGAGGTTGTTCGCGAGCGTGACTGTGATCTTCTTGTCCTCAGCACCGTTGGTGTCCGAGTGCCCGATGAGCATCGCCTTGAAGTGGTTCGAGAGCTTGCTGCTGGTTACGGTGACGCCTGTGGACCCGTGCGTGATGTCCAGCAGCCCGTCGTAGCTGCGTATTGGGTGCCAAGGTTAGCATATGTGAATCGCGCTTCAGGGAAATTGCTGACTCACAAATCCTATGATATGCAAGGATCGGTATTGGTTTACAGTCCGCTGCTGTTATCTAAATTCTAGGTACTGACCTTGCCATTATTCTTGTCGCTCGAGAGATCAACGTGGTCCACCCAAACCTGCTTCGAGTTCTGGATAGCGAGCGCATCCCCGGACGACGCGAGGACCTTGGAGATCTTCACGTTACGTATAATAACGTTCGTCGCATCGAGCACGCGCAGACCCACGCCAACGAGCGCTTGATGCCCACCCAACATATCAGATGCGAACGAATGCTCAATAAAAAGTTGGGCGCTTACACGAGCCGGTTTTCCCGATGATGGACGTGTTATCGCCGACCCTGACCACCGTGGCGCCAGTGATCGTGCCTAAGCGCCCAGACGAGGATCGTCATTAATTAAAGTCCCACGCGGCAGGATACCCAGCTCGTGCTCACCGGAGACCATCACGATTTTTTTGTTGTTGCCCGCCACGGCGGCCTTGAGCTCCGCAAGGGTCGTGACGGTCGTCGTTGTGCCCTTTAAACCGCCCGTGGTCCTTTTGATCGACGCGAATTGGCAGTCAGCAAGGCGAGGGTACGGGGCAATGGAGTTAATGGCACGCTCACCCCCCGTTCAGCGTGGCATAGCCCAGCGTAGCGATATCAGAAGTCGAAGGTTTCTTGACAGCTACAGTAGCCCCCTGGTTGACATGTCAGTATTCGAAGTATGGAAATATGCACATGAGAATGACCACGCACCGAGACGAGTTGCAAGAGGGCGAATGCGTAGAAAGCGGGCTGCCACTTCATTTGAGATTGAAAAGAAAGTGATAAAAGAGTGTGTGATAAAAGCTGGGAGACGCTGGTGGGAGACGAAAGTTCTTGCACAATAAAAAACATCGCGGTGGGGTTATATACATTTACAAAGCCCACATCGTGGCGGTATGGCCAAGGGCCTTGGCACAGGTGAAAAGCACGTTGTCGGAGAGACTCAAATAATTTAGGAAGCCAAGGTTGAATATGATCTTGGTTCCCGAGGAGGTTAATGGTGTGCTGCTCAAGATCATGGCTATTTCACTGTGTCACAAAATAATCTGCCCCGTCATCATTATTAGAAGGAGCATATTTTATGTAAAACTCCAATACTCATACTTATGTCTTCTTCACGACGTACTTTTCCCATCCGACTTCCTGCAGCTTTTCGACCTTCCCCAGGACCTCCTGCTCCATCTCCTTCATGTACTCATCCATGGCGCCAATCAGGCCCGGAATACCAGCTGACAGGATGCGGACAGCCAGCAGCCCCGCGTTGACGCCATTATTAATGGCAACGGTAGCCACCGGGATGCCGCGCTATTAATTATGACGCCAGTGAGCTCGACGCCTGGCGACGGAGAAAGGACACAGAAAAACTCACAGGCATCTGCACGATACTATGCAACGAGTCGACGCCGTCGAGCGTGCTCCCCTTCACGGGCACGCCGATAACAGGCAGCGCGGTCATCGCCGCGACCATCCCGGGCAGGTGCGCCGCGCCGCCCGCACCCGCAATCACCGTGCGCAGCCCGCGCGCCGCCGCGCTGCGCGCGTACTCGACGAGGCGGTCCGGCGTGCGGTGCGCGGAGACGATCGTGAGCTCGTACGGGACGCCGAAGCGGTCGAGGATGCGCGCGGCGGGGAGCATCACGGGCAGGTCCGAGTCGGAGCCCATGATGATGCCCACGAGCGGGTGCGCGTCCGCGAAGCCCGCGCCGGGCACGGGCGGCGGTGGGGCGAAGCGGTCGACTTCGGCGGGCGTCGCGTCGGGGAGCGCCTGCAGCAGCGGGCGCAGGCGCGCGCGCAGCTCTGCGTCGGAGGGGGCGACGACGGTGATGTGCCCCATCTTGCGGCCCTTACGGCACTCGGCCTTGCCGTAGAGGTGCACAGACGCGCCGGGGACGGCGAGCGCGGCGGTGGTGATGGCTGTGATCTCGGACATATTGGCGGAGTAGCCGATGAGGTTGAGCATCGCGCTGGAGGGGACCTTGAGGGCGGTCGAGCCGAGGGGGAGCGCGAGGATCGCGCGCAGGTGGTTCTCGTATTGTGACGTTTCGCAGGCTTCGATTGTGTAATGCCCGGAGTTGTGGGGACGCGGCGCGATTTCGTTTATGAATATTTTACCTTTGGCTTTGCGTTAGCTGTGTGGGGTAGCAAAAAGTTAGAAGACATACCGTCTTGCATCAAGAACATTTCCACCCCAAATATTCCAGCGCCAGTGAACGACCTGATAGCGTTCTCGGCAATAGTTCGGGCGCGCTGCGAAAGCGACGCATCGCGACTACGCAAGGGCGCGAACACAAGGTGGCAGATGTTGTCCTTGTGTACAGTCTCCGCCACAGGGTATGACTGCAGCTCCCCATCCACCGTGCGCACCACCATGACCGCGATCTCGTTCGTGAACGGGACCCACTTCTCGGCATACAGCGGGCGATTGTTCAGAAACGCGATAGCTTCTGGGACTTGGGAAAGTTCGCGCAGAACAAAGTTGCCGCGTCCGTCGTAGGCAAGAGTGCGGCTCTTCAGCATCAGCGGGAGGCCCAGCTGCGTCGCGGCCGCCGAGATGGACTCCACTGTCGAGTCAACTGCAACGAAATCAGAGACGGGCAGGTGGTTCGAGGCAAGGTGCTCCTTCTGGCGGAATTTGTCTTGGATAATCCGGATGGCGGACGGACTGGGATGGATCTGGAGGCCGGTCGTCGTTTGGATGTCCTCCAAGGCAGCTGCATCGACGTGCTCGATCTCGACGGTCAGGACGTCGACCTTGCTTGCTAGCTCCCGGATCTTTTGTGGATCGGCAAACGATCCGTCGATGTGGGCAAGGCGGGGTTCTGACGGCGCGAGGATTTGCTTCGCGGGGCCATTATCTCCCGCGTCGAGAATGACAACCTTGACGTTTAAAAGCGAGGCCGATGCCGCGAGCATGCGCCCCAGCTGGCCGCCCCCTGCTCAGAAGAATCGGCTTCACATCCGCGCGCGGAAAGTGGAAAATCTAGTGCGCCATGTGTCAGAAAGGCTCCCAGCTCTACGCACAGGAGACTCACGCTCACCAAGAATTCCGACAATCTTTTCCGACATGGTGTGCAGGAAGGTAGCCGAAATTTTGGCAATCGGCCGCCAACGCTCGATTAAGCTCTTCTCACGGTCGATCAAAGCCTTTCATGCGCGTAAATTTAGCAACTTGTTCACACTTCAACGAGATGGCATCGAGGCGATGGCACTGAATTCATAATCTCCCTTGATCGCCCATCTCCTCTAATGCTGGGCTCCGTGTTCAATCGCAATCGCAAGCACCAGGCGCTGCAGACTCTCCGCACGTTTCAGAAGCTGAAACAGTCCTACGGGTTCAGCGAGTTCCTCGGCACGGGGCCACCTACGCTGGACTATGGGCGCCCTGGCGACATATACCTGGACCAGTCCCCCGGAAACATGGCGCTCTATGCGCGCCTTTCAGATACATGGGAGCCGTGGCGTGGGCCGGACGACACCACCAATCTTGTTTTCCACCCCGAGCATCGTGATCGGTGCCTCTGGTGCAATGGGGACACCTACGGCTGGGTCTCGACGAGGGGCCGATTCGGGATGACCCAGGGCCAAGGTGAGTGCTGTCCGTTCCGGAAGAGTGGGGTCTTGACGGCGGCTCCTGTAGGGAAAACGCAATCGCAGCTCCTGGCCGCGGCCGACGAAAAGGCAAGGACCAAAGAAGGGCCAGGGCGGAAGCGCAAGTTCAGTCAGGATGGCGAACAGCGGAACAAGAGAGTGCAGATATCGGATTCGACGACGCCTCCGCCCGCCTCCGCCACACAAATCGCCTCCCCAGTCCCAACTCAGAGGCGCGTGTCAAACAGCCATCCCGTCCCACCCGCGTCCCTGCAGCGCACCGACAATCAGTTGCAATCGCCTCCAGCTCCGAGTTCAAGTGCGCATGCTTGACTATATGCAGTGTTACGATCGCTGAACGCCCCTGACAGATACGATGGGCTCATCCTCCTTGCGTCGCAGGACAGACTCGCCGCACACCGTGATCCCGAGTATGTTTTCCCACTCACCTGTGAATAATGCGCTTATCACGCATATTTCAAGCAGGCGCAACGCCCAGGCAAGCATCCATCGCACATCGCGCAGGCAGCCCGCCGCGTGCCGCAGCCGTGGCAGGGCCATCACGCACATCCGAGCCGGCAGTCGCAGGCCCCTCCCGCATATCAGACACTGGACCGCACGAGATCCTCGTAGACTCCGCAGAGGAGATTGACGAGCTGGACGAGACAGAAGCAGACCCGAACGAAATCGACCAGCTGCTCGACTCCGACCCCGCCCCCGCCCCAGACCTAGCGGACGCTGCCGACCTCTTAGCCATACCCGTGCCACCCGCAAGCCGCCAGCACTCCGATACCACCCCACCGCTGGACACGGCCATCGCCCGCCTCAGCAGCCTGGAGCCCGAGCAGCACTACTCCGCGAGCGCCATCGCCGCGTACCTCAAGCCCGTCCTGCGGGAGCTCGCGCGCCTGCGCCAGGACGCGCGCGAGCGCGACGCCGCCGAGGCGGGCCCCGCGCACACCGAATCGACCCCGCCGCTGGACACGGCCCTTTCCTGCCTCAGCAACTTGGGGAACGAGAAGCACTATTCCGTGAGCGCCATCGCCGCATATCTCAAGCCCGTCCTGCAGGAGCTCGCGCGCCTGCACTATGTCGAGCGCGAGCACGCCGTCGCTGCCGCCGAGATACGGCGCCAGGCGACGGCCGTGCGTACGGCGGATGCCCACGCGGCAGCCGCGGCCCTGGCGCGCGCGCAGGAGGAGTCGAGCGCGTACGCTACACGGCTTGCGGAGGCTCATGCGGAAGTTGCTGCGTTGAAGGAAGCCGTGCAGAGCGCGGAGGGACGCATCGCCGCAGGGGAAAGCGCGCACAGCCAAGCGCGCGCCCAGGCGACGCGCGTCGCCGAGCTCCTCGTGCAGCGCGCGCACGAAGTCCAGGAGCTGCGAGCGAGCGGGCTCGCCGCGGACGCCCGCGCAAAGACGGCAGACGATGAGCTCGCGCGACTCCGGGAAACGGCGGCGTTGAGCGCGTGGCGCATAGACGAGGGCGGGAAGAGGGTGGAAGCGCTGCAGCACGCGGCGGGCGTACAGGGCGCGGCACTCCGTGACGCGCGCGAGGAAATCGAGCGGCTGAAGGGCGACGCTAAGACCGCTGCTGAGCGCCGCGAGGTGGCGGACGACGAGATCGAGTGCTGGCGCGCCGCGGCGGCGGCGAGCGGCGAGCGCGTCGCGGTGCTCGAGGCCGAGATCGCGCGCTTGAAGGCTGTGGAGGAGCGATGCGAGCGGGCCGAGGCCGCGGGCAGGGAAGCGCGCGCGCTACTCGGCGCGGCACAGAAGGAGATTGGGCGCCTGCGTGTGGAGAACGCGGGCCTGCGGGAGGAGGCGACGGTAGCTGACGTGCAGCGGGTGCGTTTATTTTCTGTGCGTATATGTGTGTTCAAATTGTCTGATACCGGCTCTGGGGACAGTTGAGAGAGGGGACCGTGACGCCGCGAAAGCCCTCGCGCGTCGTCCCGCCGGGCCAGGGCACGTCGCGGGACGCGACCTCCACCCCCACACCGCGTCGGGTATGTTCATGCGCACACCGCATAACGCGTTCTAATACATATTCGATGAACAGAAAAAGGACGCAACCACGCTTACCCAGCACCCCCCGCGAAAGACGCCCCCGGGACAGAGTCCCGCCCGCCAGGAACGCGCCGCGCCGCCCCAACCGCCAGACCCAGCGCCGTCGGTGGAGATGCTCCAGGACATCCACGTCGACATCATCTGCGCGACCGTCGACGGCATCGCGGTGTGCCGGTTCTGCCTGTGAGTGCACCCTACGTTTATTCGCCGAGGATAGCGCCGCTCATTCAACTAATCTTGCCCTCTTTTGCTCGCGATGCGATGCCAATAGCGGGTCCGATCCAGAGGTCATCACCACGTTCGAGCGCAGTGCAATCCGCGACATCCACGCGCACAACATGCAGGTGCACCGCGCGGAGTACTCGCAGTTCATGTTCGACAAGTCGCAGGACCTGCTGGGTCTACGCGAGTTAATCACTCGGGAGGAGGGCGACTGAGTGCGCAGTGCGGGTGGTGTATCTTGGGCTTTATTTTTATCTTCTATTCTCTTTCTACATGATACCTCGTCGCAATGTTGTCTAACCACGCTGTATCCTATTGGCACATACTAGCTATTTATGTAATGTAACCCCCGGATGTACAGAGTATTACTCTGAGTGAAATATTTGATTTCGCATATATGTGTAAAAACTATGTAGATGCGGAGACCCTAAGGGAGAAGAAAAACAACGCGACGAACAACGCGCACTACCAGTCGTTGAACCCCACGAACTTGCCATCCCAGCTCCACCAGATCATTTCGTCTTTATCGTCCGTGGGCCCCTCTCCGCCCTGTCCCGCCGCGCCGCCCTCAACATTAGCGACGGGCACATGCAGCCCATCCCGCGCGGTGATCCACACTCCCTCGACCTTATTATTCTTCCTCGCTGCGACGCTTCTATTCGACGACGCAGACCCGTCTGCGCACGCCAGCCCCAGCCCGGACCTGTCCATGAACTCGCGCAGCGCGCCGTCCAGGCTGGCGCTGACGCCCTGCCGCGGGATCCACGCGGGGTGCGCGAAGCGGCGCGGGGCGCGGAGGAGGACGTGCGTCTGCGTCGGGGCTGTAATGCAATTAGGCGGTTAGGCGGTTGTGTGAGCAGAGGGGGGGGAGGCGCACTCATTTCGGAGGAGATGCCGCGCCCGTCAGCGTCGGCGGCGGCGAGCGTGCGCGAGAGGAGGCGGTCTGCGGTCTGCAGGAAGCGCTGTTCGTCTGCGTGCGATGTGTAGGGGGGAGGCGGCGGGCCCGGGGCGGGGGGACTGTTCGCTGGTTGGGAGTCGTCGGAGCTGGCGCTTTCTTCCTCCTCGCCATATTCTGCGTCGTCGTCTTCGTCGTCGTCTTCCTCTTCGTTGTCGTCATCGTCATCATCATCATCACTTACCTCTGGTTCCTCTGCTCTGTCGTCGCTGTCGTCTGCACTGCTTCCCACCTCATTCTCCTCATCTTCGTCGCTCTCGCTCTCTTGACCGTCCCCCGCAATCTTACCACCACTGTCCTCGCGCGCGCCCCATATCCGCGCTTCCAGCCCGTCAATCCCCATGATCACCCTCGCCTTCGCCGTGCCCAGGCTCGGGCCCACGAGGATCGCGACGTGCGCCTGCACCCGCGTCCCCGCGCGCGCCCCCGCACAGCGCGCGAGCGCCGTCGAAAGCGCGGAGAACGTCGTGTCGAGGTGCGACGAGATCGTGTCGAACGACGCGAGTAGCTCCGTGCGCTGCTTCAGCGCGCGCGAGGCGGCCTAGAACAGAAGGGGCCATCAGGAGCGGTGCAAGGCGAGCGGGTGGTGAGACGCGTACCTTCCCGCTGGGGATGCGGCCCAGCTGCATGACGGGGCTGAGGGGCGGCGCAGTCAGATATGGTGCGTCGGAGGTGGGGGGTATACTCACAACGGCACCTGGTTCTTCAGGAAGAGCACATGCCCGAGCAGGCTCGCGGCGAGGCGGGCGGCGACCGCGTCCGAGAGCGCGGCGACGTCGAGCTGCACCACGGGGTAGGCGTTCGCGGGGCGGTCTTCAGTCGGGGCGGCATTCGCGCCTGCAGTTGCGGGTGCAGGTGGCTCCTTCTCCGGTGCCTTTTCAGGCATTTCCTGGGCCGCCGTCGCGGTGGGGGTTCCGACCGTCATTGATGGTGGTGGAGCGTCGGCAAATGCGAGATATGGCATTCTAGTTGGTGTTATATGAGCCGAAGTGTCCTCGGATCAAATGGTATGTGTGTGAGGAGAGGAAGGCAAGTCGAAGTTGAGTCGAAGAAAACAAAATGAATTCCAATTTCAACGCCTCGCGATCACATGATTGGAACAATGGAGGCGACGCGACTTGACGCGATGCGCGCTACGCGAGGCCACACGCCACAGTGGCATCAGTTGGATACATTGCATAATGAATTCAAATTACATTAAATATGTACAGGTGATATCGCGCTCTGACAATCTACTCATGCAGGCATGTACGATACTACCATAAACGGTTCATCTATCCAAAAAAATACGAAAAATCGTCGGAGAGCGCAAGGACAACATAATTACGAAGAGCAGCATATGCGTGTAGTATTCAAAATCCAGATTCTAAATCACTTCTTCGCTTTCGCAGCAGGGGCCTTGCGCTTCTTCGCCGCCTTGATGAGCGAGTCCTTCGTGACGTCATCGGCGTCTTTGCTGTTGGCCTCGTCGTCCGAGGCGTCTTCCACGATATCGTCGACCTAAGCAGCACGACGTTTACTATCCATTAAAGATACTCAGCGTAAAGACACTCACATAAGCCTCTTCGAGGTCGGGCGCCGGGCCACCCGCAAGCTTCTTCGCGGGTTTGCCGAGGTCTGTCTTGTGGAACGGGATAGGGTGCTCGCTCGCGTTGTACCTACCCAAGGCGAATTCAGTCAGCGTACATTCATGGTGCGGCTGCTCCGCGCGACTCACTTCCGCGTCAGCGCCGTCTTCGTCGCCGTCGATATATTCTTAAGCACGAGCTCGTCCTTCTTGTCGTCCACGCCGAGCTCCACGATCGTGTCCCAGTCTTCCTTGGACAGATAATAATCGTCCATGCGCTGAATAACCTCCGGGACCATGCTCTGCAGCAACACACAGCATCAGCTGCCCGCCTTTGCGTAGTAGGAAAGGAAAAAGACGTACCGAGCCCTCTTCCTGTAGCGGCAGCACAATGTGCGGGAACAGCGCAGGGATGTACGACTGCCGGATCTCGCTCTTGTCGCCAGACACCTTCAGCCGCATGCGGATCTGCACGTCGCCGAGCTGCCGCGCAAGCTTGCCTTGCTTCGAGTTCTGGCCGAGCCACCTGCGCGCACACGGCGATGAAGGGGGGAGGATCAGCTATGCCTTTTTCGCGGGGATGGGAAGAAATAGACGCACTGCGGGAAAGACGTGGGGTTCGGCGCCCCGTAGCCCATGCCCACGCCGTACATGAGGTACGTCGGGATGACGGTCGAGCACACCGCGTGCATCGGCATGAGGCCCCAGTGCTGCTCGGGGCTGGGAGGCGGGCGACTTAGCAGGGGGAATAAAATCATTATAGGAGAACAGCGCACCCGTGGATCAGCGAATCGACGAGGTCCCCGTCGGAGATCGCCGCGGACGCGCGCTCCATCAGCCGGAGGTCCTTCAGCGTCTTCTCCGCGCCATCGAGGTTGCGCGAGCGCGCCGGGCTCGTCTTGAGATAGTTTTCCTGTATGAAGAGGGGCATGAAGGAGTGGTCTTGGAAGTAATACTCCATCTTGTCCCCGAGCGTCTCGCGCGAGGTCGGCGAGTAGACATACGGCCCCAGGATTTTGTTCGTGATGTCGAACGGGCTCATGTTGGAGTGCTTCTCATTTAGCTTCGCACTGCGCGCAGACGAGATTGAGATCAATAATAGCCGATACCCCAAACCCACGGGATGCCTACAGGTGTTTGCCCTCGTCAAAGTCCATCGCATCGTGAGATAGCTTCCATGTCGAGAGCATGTTCAGCACTTGGCGGATGTCGGATTGCGCCCCCATGACGAGCTGGTCGATCACGTTTGCAGGGATCTTCATCTTTTCCCTGCCAAGCAAATCAGTATAAGTTAGCATGTTTTTGTGCAAGCTCACTTGAAAGCAATAGTGAGGATCCTAGATCTGATTGCCTGGGCTGGCGGTCTAAGAAATTTAATCAGTATTGCTACGGGGGGGGACTCGTTGCACTGCACGCACTTATGGAAGGACAAATTGAACGTAGTCGCCATCAACGGCTTTAGTTTCTGCGCACCACGGTCGTTGGCGATGCATATAATAGGAATCTATGGGTGATGTTAGAAACAGCACGACAAACTAACACATGCTGCGCATATACCTTTGTCTTCTTTATCAGAGCGTTGAGCGCACCCACACCTCCTCGGTCGCCCGCTGACATACCATCGACCTCATCCATAATCAGGCAAGATTTATCTGTGATCATGATGCCTTGAGAATTTGTTTCCTGCAATATATTAAGCAAGACATGAATATGTTACTCGGAGAGCCTTTACCTGGCCGCCTTTGATATATCCATCCAACGAGGAATTGTTGATGTTCATTCCGTTCTAAGGCGTGTCGTAAGGGCTCGTGAACAGACGTACGAAAGTTACGCAACATACCTCAACTAGCTTTTTACTACGTGAATCGCTAGCGTTCATTTCGATGGGAGTGTACCCTTCAAGCTGTGCGCACAGATGAGCGCTCGTTGTCTTCCCAATTCCAGGGGATCCAGTGATCAGTACGGCACGGAACATATTCATCCCATTCTTCCCGGGTTTCTTGAAGCCCGATTTCATGCTATTTTGCCTGTCCGCAGCAATGAAAGATTAACACAAACCATGGTAGTACAACCAGCGTCCGCATACCAGTCATGCAACCACAGCTGGAGTTTCTCCACCTGCCCCTTATTCCCACAGATTTCCTTTAGCTGCTGGGGTGCATAGCGCACCGTCCACAGCTGCGTCGCAGGATCGTACGTCTTCCCCGCATGCGTCGCCTTCGCCTCGCTTTGCTCGCGCTTTTCCATCTCGCGCGCCGCCTTCTTGATGTCCTCCTTCTCCTTCTCCATCTTCTTCTTTGTCTTCTCGTCGACCTTGCCGCCGCCCTTCCGCGTGCCGATGAGCGCGAGGAACTCGTCCTCATTCAGCGTCTTGATCCCGTGCTTCTTGATCGCAGCGATCTTGCTCGGACCCGCGTTGTCGCCCAGCACGACGAAGTCCGTCTTGCCCGACGGCTGGCCCACGACGCGGCTGCACGAACGTCAGCATGGGCGCGCATAGATGGGGGCGGTGCGGTGCTTACCCGCCGAACCGCTTGCCGAGATCGCTCGCCTCGTCGCGCGAGAAGCTACTGAGCTCGCCCGTGAACACGAAGGAGAGGCCGGCCAGCGCGTCTGGGGCGCCATCTGGCACCTGCTTCGAACCGTGAGCGACCGGGCCTGCCGCCAGCGCCGCTCGCTTCGCTGCCCAACTAAATGCGGTAGATTAACAGTGAGAGGTCCAAGTATAGCATAGACTACGCACTTGAATTTTTTAGGTGGCTCCTTGCTCTCGGGTTCCTCAACTTTCTCCTTTGCCGACTTGCCCTTGGACGCGCTCACCGTGGGGGCCTTCTTCGGCGCCGCCCGCTTCTTCTTCGGCTTCTCGTCCTCGTCGTCGTCCACAATGAAATTGTCGTCGTCGTCACCCGAGTCGTCATCCTCGTCTGGCGAGGCCATATCAAAGTCTTCGTCCTGCTTTCGCTTCGCCGGCTTCGGCTTCGGCTTCGTCGCCTTGCTGGTCGACGCACGCGGCTTCGCTGACTTGCCGGAGGAGACAGCGGCTTTCTTCTTCGGGGGCGTCTCCTCGGCTTCGTCTTCGTCGCTGGAGATCACCGTCGACTTCTTGCGTTTCAAGGTCGGTGTCTTCTTCCTGATAGCATGGAAGGTTGGTCAACCACTATTCGTGTGTCATGGCATGAGACTCACGGCGTGGGGTTTGTGGGCTTTTCTTCTTCCTCGTCGCTGGATTGGATGATTTTGGCCTTGGATTTAGCAGGCGTGGGTTTCTTGGACGGAACCAGCGGCTCATCGTCGCTGTCGTCGATGACCGTGACATCATGGCTTTTCTTCACACTTTATTCGCGCTCAACGACAGTTCAAGGGAGATAATAAATGACTGACGTTGTAGCGGTAGGTTTAATTGCCCTGGAAAGTAATGAATAAGCCCAGCGCACTAGGGAAACTGCAGAAAACTGACCTATTTTCGGCTAGTGAAGACGAGTGTTAGTTTTCATAGCATTGTGTGATGTTAAGCTCACCGGATAGTATCGGTTGAGGTTTCTGCGACCCAGATGCAGACGGCTTAGAACGAAGTAAGCGACGCGCTGGAAGGCAAGCTACTTGTGACATACCTGCGATGTTCCGCTGGCTTTAGGAGTTGCTTTTGATTGGCTGCTCCCCACGGGTCCGAAGAACAAATGCAAGTTTCCAGACTGTTTCCCGCCTTTTGTGGACTTTACGATTTTCGCTGCGGGCGCCATTGCGGGGTGGAGGTGTGGTAAGACGAGTTCTGGCTGGAGACGGTGGGAGACGCTGATGACTTGCAAGTGCGTTACTCATCAACGTTGTGTGACGACACGCGCATGACGTGACATTTCGTGATCCTAATCAGCACACTGCCCGGACCCCGGTGCCGAAACTAGAATCTAACCAACCCTTTCTTTCAGACCCCTTTGACTCTTTCTGTCAACTTTTCTTCGCCATCTAAGTATTCTCTAGTCAGCTCATACATCACAGAGGGAGTCGGTCTCTCTACTATTCACACAGTGCCGTGAACTGCGAAATCCAGGTTTGTGGGTTGTTTGTGGGAACCTTTACGCAACCTTTACGCAATACATGTAGCGTTCAAGCACCCACAAACTTTCAGGGCCGTTTCAAAAGCTTTGGAAAACTCTATGGACGACCACGATATGGATGCAGCCAACAGCTCCCAAGATGACTTCTCAGCCATCCTCCCGCCGGAAATTGTCGATCATATCTTTCGATACGCATGCATCTTGTCGACTTCCTTCTGCCTGGCTCTGTGCGAGTCCTCCTCCTGGACGCGCAAACTCGCTATACCATATCTTTATTCGACAATTGTCGTAACAAAGCTGCGCAAAGCCATGACGCTTTCTGCGGCTCTTGGGCTACAGCTTGTCAATAGTCCCATTCCCAACTTCGTTCCTAAAGCACACGTTCGAAGCATCTGGATCGAGCCTGTATCCAATATGACTCTACATATCTTCCGAACCTGCGACGTTCTGCTCAATCTCGCCATCACGGAGGATAACCTCAATTGGATCATTCATTCCTCGTCTCCGGCGACAGCACGCTTAAGTATTCTCCAGGAACGAACGATCACCCGCAAGCAGGACCTTCACCTCCTCCTGATTGATGCCAAGCGCCGCTACTGGTCGCAGGCCATGCTCGCCAGCTCTGCAAACCCTTCGCCCTTTTTCACTAAGGTCACGCATTTGCGGCTCGGAAAAATGGGATCGTACTCGACGCATTTAAATATCGCACATTTCACGCGCCTAAGCCACATCGCGGTCCCCTTTCACCGTCCACAAGACCAGTGTCTTGACGATCTCCTGGAACTATTTGACCTGCCATCCGTAATGGTTGTCGTTGTGGTCATCCTTATAGATCTGTTGTCCGAAGAGGATTTGGACGAAAGCCTACGGTGGATCGTCGAACATCGTGCAGTCAAACGCTCAGCATATTGCGTCCTGTCAAGAAGTCAAGATTTACGAAAGGAGTGGGAAGAAGAGGCGAGGAACGGAATGAACATCTGGGACAGGGCGGTGCGCTGCACAGAATCTCTAGCACAAGAGTAGGTTCACTATGCTCCAAATTTTGAACTACTGACGATTTTTTCTGTTTGACAGAGCACCATATTTCTGACACAAACTGTAACGTAGATCCAGAAAAACATAACGGTTGACTTGGATTACCGGTCCAAATGTACGTGAGAAAAGTACGAAAATATAAAAGTACTAAAAGTCTTGATCGTCATCTTTGTTCCGGCTTCAACTTGAACCTTGGCTCTCACTGGCACATTCTGTACGAACTCGTTCCACTTCGACTGTATCATTACTCTCACATCAGTCATATATATTTATCAATGTCACTTCTGCGTATACCATTCTCTTTGTCGGTAACATGGGCTATTCACACAATGTTCACTGCCCCAACTCCTCCGGCGCAATCAGCGGAACGCGTGGGATCAGTCGGACTCGAAGTGTATCTTATCCCTCGAATTATTAAGGTAAGCATGTCGCGCCATCACTAGCTCTTACAAAAAACAGCACTTACCACATATGTATTGGATAGACGTGTTTCTACCTCTCCGGAGCTGCCGAGGTTCTGAGCATCCTAGCCAACGCGTATCCCGACTCCATCCCCTCCCATCTAATCAGCGCAGCGCTCAACCGAAAATCTCCCCCTACAAACATCGCCATCACCCGGTCCTTCCTTGTCGCATGGGTGTGCTGTATTACAGGCACGCTCATCCGCCGACAATGCTACAAAGCGCTGGGAAAATCATTCACCTTCGAGATCAGCCTCAAGAAGGACCACCGGCTCGTGACATCCGGGCCATACGCCTTCGTCCGCCATCCCGCCTACAGCAGCGGCGCTCTGGGCTTCTTCGGCGCGCTGTCATGCCACACGACGCCCGGCGCGTGGCTACTGGAATGCTCGGGCGTGCTTCAGCCGCCATGGGATGGCCCGCTGATAGCGCTGGGCTGGCTCGCGGGTGCGGCATCATTCGTTCTCACAATGGTTCCGCGGCTGAACAGGGAAGACGCAATAATGAAAGGCTATTTCGAGGCGCAGTGGGACGCGTGGGCGGCGAAGGTGCCATACAGCCTCATACCGGGCATTTATTGAGGGGGTGCATGCCATTACCCGTGCTATACGTTCGTCCTCAAATGAAGGGGTGGAGCGCACGGTGCCCCAAGCAGCGTATTTTCACTAGCGGTTGTCGTTTACCACCACCTCCATGCTTTACTGGGGTGTTCATTGATCAGTGTGAATCATATCAATTGTTTATCAGAAGATCTAAATTTGAACTACACTAGTGAACTGGGTCAAGGGCACAAGCGAGCAATTATGGCTGGAGGAACGTTGAATGACACTGATAAGAGTGTCTTTTGAGTTAAGCAGGGACGTGAACATATCGGATGCTTTTTGCGTAGAAGCAATGCCAATAAATGAAGGATAATGATACAGAGGAGAAAGGGAAAGCGAGAAAAAGAAAAAAAAAAAAAAAGAAATGCACTGCATGATGATTAGAACGGACCATCAAAGAACAGCGCAAAATCGACTCACGACGTGCAGATTGTGCGAGCACGATAGCGTAGCAATGGGTGTGTTGGTTTATCGAGGATGTGAATGTGGGTCCAAGTACGGCATCCAAACTGGGATAATGATAGTAGTCGGCTGTGTGACTGAATAACGAGTCAGAGAAACAAGCGACGCAAAACCGAGACGCTTTATGAGTCTACCGGGCCAGAAGAATGTTCTGCGGCCGACAGATATCAATCCATCGAGAGGTGGGCTAACCTATAATGTCAGAATATATCATAATGTAACAGGGGGACGTAAAATATACGTGATGCGGAGTTCCCAGTGAAGTGCTGAGGCTAGGAGAATTGAGATGAGAGCAGAAATATCAACAATGCAAGATAAACGTACCACACAGCAGACACCGATCGCCTGACGAGGGACCGCCTTGACCAGCCGAGCCATCCTGCATTGGTGCTCCCACCCCCGGCAACAACAGCTACTAGCAGCGATAACGCATACACTAGCGCAATCGAAGTCGCCTTTGCGGCTCCCAGATAGATGCAGTGACACCGTCACCGACCTACGGACTGCGCTCAAGGGTGCCACTTCCAGACATGGTGAACTAACTCGCGTCGTTCTGCCATGCCCACCTCCGCCTTTCGGTTTCATTGGTGCTTTCGTGCCATAGCCCAGTCTACTACAGAGACCAGGACTATGTGATGGATTATGTGTGGCGCGGGCAGGGAAGGCTCAGTGATGTTGGCTGACTCGTATACATGGGCGATGTCCGTCAGTGGCTCAGATGTTGCATGGACTGACTATGCGAAGATCGCGCCCTTGGGCGGGTGTTGTTGTATCGATACGCTGTGCATGATTTGTGCTCAAGGTGATGAGGGAGCTATGCATCGTTGGTAGATTGATAGTAGAATGCCATGTAGTGCAGTGCATGCGCCACCCAAGTGCAACTCGGACCCTCGGTGTAGAGGGCAGATTGGAAGCTGATGATGGGAGGAAGAAGGCAAGGGGCGATAGAGGCGAAATTACAAACGGGCCCTTTCTTATACTCCTGGGGCTTGTTTTTGTTTGTTTTTTTGGCTTAAGTGTAGTATTTGCCCAGTGGCACAAACCAGTGCACAGCGCGGGTGGCTGACTCCGATTCCATCACATCACCTTTATCCAAAAACGGCAGCCTGCTTACTAAGTTTGGACCCTTGAAGTTTGGCGACTGGCGGTCTAGTCGTGGGCAACTTGAATCGATCATCGGCGTAAAATTTACATGGAAACGAAGTATTTGTAATGCCTTCCCCAGAGAAATTATAAAATAAATCGAGAGAGCGTCAAAGCATTCGAAACAAGCGCCCATCCTCAGGATACCGGGCCGCGAATCATGTGTCATGTGATGGAATATTTTCAGATGCAAGCTTCCAAATCCGTCGAACCTTCAGTTCATTCTCCACAAATGCCTCCTGCAGCGGCAACCAAACCTCCAGCGCAACGGAAACGAAACAGGAAGCGCAAGAGGAGAGCAGCTTCGTCCAGCGGGTCCTCTTCATCGTCGTCGTCCGATTCTGGCGATGACGAAGCGCCGCCTACGGTTCGCAAGGTCGTGCCAGTGACCACGCCGCAACCCGCGACCGAGTCTGAGTCATCCTCATCTTCAGACTCCTCTGAATCCGAATCCGAAGATGAAGTGAGGAAGCCAATTGTAGCTCGCGGGAGGCAGGAAAAGGCAACCCCAGCCGCCACAAAACCGATAAGGCGAGCGTCGCCGTCGCCATCACCGCCCCCCGCGACACTGCCTTCTTTCCTCCCCTCTCAGAACTCCGAAAAATCTCAGGAGCAAGAGCAGAAATTGAAGGAGAGATTCCGGCAGTTTTGGATGTCTTCGGTGGTGGATGGATTCAAGGATGATCTCGAGGAAATCCGCAAGGTACGCGATCATCTCTTTCGTTGAGATCTAATTCTCATAAACTCGTAGGAGCCTAACCTTGGAAGCTCGCGACTTGCATTGCTCATCGATTCCTTGGCCTCGGGCTCCGATGTGTTTACCTCATCGAGTAGCAACACGACCAACAATGAAATGGATGTTGTGTTGAATTGACAGCTTATTTGCTCGCATTCTTTGGACACAAGCTCGCATTTTGAAAGCCTAGTCTGAAGATTACTTGGATGGCCTAGCGAACATTTCTTTTGCTGGTTCGCAAACCTATTGCTATGAAAACCAGCAACACTCGGGACAGATTAGGGCCGAAGATTAAGTACGTGCAAGATGCGGTTCATCTCTGCAAAGGGGGACGGGAACAATACGCTGGGGTGTTCGATACAAGCGCTTTCCCACTCGAGGATATCGCACCTTCCAAACATATAACATCCGTTCCATCTGCCCACCAATGCACAGGAGATTATGTGTAATGTGAACGCTGACGGTACAAAATTAAACAGTCATCTACGTGTCCACTACAGTAACACTGTTGAAAACCATAACCCTTCTGCCATCAAAATCACCACGAATGCCTCCAGGCAGTGTAGGGGGAACGGGGATAGCGGGATCTTGCTGGATGCTGTCGTAGGGCTCAACGTTTAGTTTGCCAGTAGAGATTTGACTCTTGACTGATACTTACAGAACATTGTTGGAGGAACTCTCGATCAGGCTGTGGCTGGTGTAAAAATTGCTGGATACCAAGAAGACGCCAACCCATCCGGCCTAATACCACAATTGTCAGACAAGATATCCATCTACAAGGATTTGAACGCACTGCAGTAGAGTTCGAGGGGTCCGTAGGGTCCTCAATAATTGCAGTGTAAGACACGTTGCCGGAGACCCTTCCTGGAAGGTTAACCGCCAAGGTCTTCAGGAACTGGCTGCGCGTTAGAGACGCGCCGTTCACCACGATGCTGATGTTCTGGGAAAGGAATGCGTCGGCGGCGGCGTTGAGGTCAGTCACAGTCTGCGCGTTGATCAGCGCGTTCGTGTGCAACTCCGTCCACGCGCTGAGAGAGGGGAGTACGAAGGCCATAGCGCTAGAAGCAGCGAGACCAACGAAGGTGCAGATGCGTGCAAGGGAGTACATTTCGATGCTTGAGAAATGGACAGCAGTCGATGGGTATTTATCTGCCCTGGCCTGACTTTTTTATATGTTAGCTCGGCAGGTTGACTCCAATCTACATATTGCGTGAATCCAACAGTGAATTATTGAATCTTTCCACGATGATCATCAAGCGCCGAGCGTTAAGCATATGTATGTACGAAAAATTTGATTGAAATCAAGGAGATACACTGGTGTGGACTGGTGCGCGCTGTCACCAGGGCTTTCCAGCTAGCCAAATGGGTCCCGACATTGATCAAAAAAATGGATGGCTGAGACAAGAATGAAGTGACCTCGGGGCAAGATGTGGGGTCGTGGTAATGGTAGAGCGCTTTTTGACCTGACCTCATCGTGAGATTATTCGATGTCGAAGAATGAGTTTGGATTGATCTTGTAATTGTAGGCGTCTCGCTTTAGTTTCGAGAATTAAATATTGAAAGCGAGTGGGGATTCATATATCCATAGTAGATAAAAGTACAAAAAAGGAGATTCCGGGTCAAGTTTAAAAATAGAACGACCTCTATAAATAGGAATTGTAAAAGTGGAGGAATGAAGACACGCTCGTTAAAATCCAAAGAGAAACGGAAAACATGACCCACTTACGTGCATTGTACATAATTTGTGCCTGATCATGATGGAAGGCACCAGCTGCACATCTATACGCCAAGACGCGGCACAATCCCCGGAGTGTTTACCAGTTCCATGACCGCTTCGAATATGCGAACGTCCTCTGCCGACAAGCTTGCCATTAGAGGTTCTTGCATCATATTGGCTTCTAGAGAGATTGTTTCCTCCTGATTTTCTTTCATAGTTACCCCGTTGAATACTGGGACCACAGGCTGGCATATTGTGTCGGGATTTGGGAGGTTCCCAGTGAGGAAATAGGATGCAACGTATTTCATGGTGCAAATTGAAGGTGCTGATATGGAACAATGCTAGAATTCATCATATATCGGATTTCTAAAGCTCTCGGATAAATATGGTACGCACACCTCCGGTGTTTTGAGTGAGTACGACTGAGCCGGGGAATTTAGTGGACATCTTCTTTGCTCTATGTGCAGACAGTTCAAGTCATTTTCGGCGTATGGTGCAATGGTCTTACTTACGCCCAAAGCGGTGTGACTGGATCTGGAAGAAAAATTAGCATCATGATTCAATCTAGTACGAAATAACCGCTCACCAGCGGTGTTTCCAATAATCAAGATAGGGTGGCTCGTGTTTGCATCAAACGGTCCTAAGGCATTGCGTCAGAAGGTGGAGTCTTCATTAAACAAAGCATGATTCTTACCTTGGAAATGATTCTTAGGAAACGACGGCCAGCCACTAAATTATAAAAACTTAGCCATCGACCATCGATCAGACAAGCCGATACAAACACGCATCCCATTCGAATATTTGACCATATATCTCCCCATTTCGAAGATTTTGTCATCATGTCATAGTACGCCTGCGTCGCATCCAAATCCCCGGGAACAACGTCTCCGTCGTTGCATAAGATCGCCATCGTTGCATCCGGGACACTGGCATATGCCCGCCCACTGTTCTCGTCACAAGAGCATTCAAATTTGGGAGCAGGTATTGCCATCTCGTATATCGGCCGCGCGTCACCAGTTGTGAGCGCTGCAAGAGCTTGTGCTAACTTGGGAAAGGTCGCGTATGGAAAATATAAAGCGCCGAATATCAAGTGGTGCAGCAGGGTATAGTCAACGATTCCGTAGCTGGTGTTAGTGTGAACCGAAATGGGCCGCGCACTGAGGGAAGTGAAGATTGTTGTCAGATTCCTCTCGATGTCAGCTGCGGTAGGCGCCCAGAATGCGCAGAGGTAGGGGCCAGCGTCTGCGCAGTCGGAGAAGAACATATTCATAGCCTTGTCCGTGTCGAGCAAGTTGTGTGCCCACAAGGCTATAGTGATAGGTCAGTTTAGCAGTTTGTGAAAATTAAGATGGAGACACATTCTTTTATAGTAGTCTTCCGCGTCGACTACACCATCGATTACAATGCGCTCAACTTTATCCTGTCCCCAGTTGCGCTCAGTAGACGTGCGGCTCGGAGAAGCAAGCGAGAATATGCCTACAGGAAACATGGCTGCAAACGAAGCACCTAGCACAGACCCATACCTAATCAAGCAGAAAACCATTCAGTGTTAAGTAATGTAGAGATAATATAAGATGCCCACGAGAACCCCCAATATTGCAGCTTCGAGCGCCCGTGCGCCTCGACGATGCGTAGCATGTCGCGCGCCGTCTGGTCGGTATTTATATGCTTCAGGCCACCGTCGTCATTCTCCGCCGCCAGCCCACCGTATACATGAAAGAGCGCCCACGCGCGCCCGATGCCCTCGCCAGAGATGTTGAGATATCGAACGCTCTCGGCCCATAACGCGCGCGCGGCGTCTGTGCGAAAGAATGACGCCCGAGGAAGCGAGCGCCCAACGCCTGCGAGTCAAAAATAACGCTCCGAGGTGAGCGCACCGGTTGTGGCCCAGAAAGAACAGGATGTTATTACCACGAGGATCAAAGCCGACGATGTCGAACTGCGGACCAAGGATCGTGCTGAGCGTTTTCCCTCCCAGCAGGACGACGTCGACGCCACTGCCGCCAGGCCCTCCGGGGTTGATAAGGATAGGTCCCCGGTATAAAGGTCCCCGGCGGACTATGGCGCGCTTGCGGATGAGGGCAATGCTCGCTTGCTCGGCGTCTGGTGCGGAATAGTTGAGAGGGACCTGATGGGCGCGCAGTGGTGAAGCGAGCATGATTTCGATGTCCGTTGGACATATCAAAACACACGAGACAAACTAATCCTTACCAAGAGACGCGCGCACTGGAAATCGTCGTAGCATTTCTGCCATACCAGGGTTTTGTGAGCGAGCACCTATCATGGAATTGGAAGTGTGAGCATAGTTCCTTTGAATTGGATAATTCAAGGATGTATCTGACTTTGTCCCATGGAAAATCAGAATCACTGTTTATTTTGATTATGTTGAGGGAAAGCGGGGATGATGTCCAAGTTTTCCTGCGTGAAGAAAATAGGAACGCAGCAGTAAGGATGAGTGCAATAGAAAACGCTGTAACTGTTTTGCGCGCCATGCTATCGACAGCGGTGGAAAGGAATGTCAACAGTGGAAAGGACCAACAACGGTAGAAAGGAAATATATACAAGTGATACGCAGCAACTCAATCGCAGCATCTCGCAGCAAGTGAGGCTGGGAAAAGATATATTTAGCTTCAAGTTGCGTTCAACGTCAGCGACGCGGCGCCGTCACAGTCGCTTTCCAAGCGCATTCAAGTTCGCGCGTTAGATAAAAATCTTCTAGAATAAGTTGAAGCAGTTATATCCTCTCCTTTGGAACAAGTAGTACTCATAAAATCAGCTGGAAAGTACAGACAATATTTACTTGTCTTATTGTCAACCTAAAAGTATTTTGTTGAACAAGATTCCGAAAAGATTCTTATCAATTCTTTTTTGCCGAGCTGCAACGCTCGCCAGCGCTCGCCGCTTGGTGCGGTGCTGACAGACAATGAGCTACATGATATCTTACGTGAAGATTGGTACCAATACTCCCGTATCGTTTTCTGAGTCAAGGTCGTATCAGTGTTGATCCCATGATCAAAAGAGCATCGGGGATCCCGCCGTCCAACCCGCCATCACGGCGGGGCCGACGTCGGGGATACCATATATGGTAGGCGGTGCGCGTAGTGAGGGTCGCGAGTCAATCGCGAGTCATAACGACCCGTCGTGTTATCTCCAGATCATTGAGCGCCAGGCAGTTAAATACGACCACAACAACATGGCCACGAATCATCTACCAACCCCAGCAAGTTCAACGATGCAGCCCACAGCGGAAATCGAAAGCTTTATCTCACGCATCGTCGCGTTGCCACCAGGCCCAGGCGTATCCCTTGACGGCGCGCTTCAGCCTTCTCTCGACGATGAGGTCGAATTGCGCAAGCTATTTGCCACGGACAGAAAGAACGAACGACTTGTCAATCCGCATGTTGGCCTTGTCGACGTGTTCGCCGCGCCAGATGCAATTCGAACGACGCGTGCCAGAGTTGTTGCAGGAAAGGAAGACCTTAGTGCGCACTATGTAATGCCCATCCAAGAGGAGGACCGGCGCAAAGAGGGAAGCCCTGCAATGGTGGCCGATTATGAGGAGTTCAAGAAGAACTGGGCCATCTTCACCGAGGGTTCATTGTCCCAACTTATCGACTGGAACAACGTCGTAGCCTCTGGAGGCTCAGTCCTGGCCTGTTTGACCCCTTTGGAGAACGAGCACAAGACCTCTAAACGCGCTATCCGCAAATTCTATCATTCCAATGCGTACCCGACCTCTGATGTCGACCTTTTCTTGTGGGGCCTGACGGCGGAGCAAGTGAGCACCGTTCCCTGATCACCGAACTGGATCTAACATACTGGCAGGCTGAGGCAAAGATTAAGAGTATCTACGAGGCGGTTAGAGACTCTGTTCCTTGGGATGTCACTTGTATTCGCACGAAGCACACCGTGTCTATTCATTGTGAGGCGATAAAATTATTCGCGATAAGTCTCTAATGCAAAATTACAGCCCAATACCCCTATCGTTCTGTTCAAATTGTACTCCGTCTCTACCAATCTCCCGCGGAAATTCTCGCAGGATTCGATATCGATGCGCCATGCTGTGCTTATGACGGTGATTTATATTCTTTCAAATAATTTATTTGAATACTCATAGCTACTTCTAGGGCAGCGCGTTTGGGCTAACCCCCGTGCCGTCGTAGCCATGATGCGCCAGTGCAACACTGTCGACATGACCCGCCGCTCTCCCTCGTATGAAATCAGGCTGGCCAAGTACTCCCGCCGCGCATATGAAGTCTACGTCCCTGCCCTCAAACGTAGCGAGGTCGACCCAACTATCTTCGAGCGTGCGATTGCCAGGATGGAAGGGCTTGCGCGGCTGCTTGTGCTCGAAAAACTGGCTGACGATGGCATGCGCACGGCCTTCCTGCAGGGAAGGCGCCAGTTGCGCGGGCGCCCTAATGCACAAAGTGGTTATCATCGCCAGAAGCGCAGGTATAAGGGTGATCTCAAGGAAGAGACCGGCATGGGAATCGAGATCAACGATTACGACGTCGCCTCTCTCCACATTCCCTATGGGCCTGGGTGGGACGCACGTAGAATCGACAAATTGGTTTACCAGACGGTGCGCACTTTGTTTTATATATTAGTTTCATCACTGATTATTCAACAGGATCTTGGGATGAACTGTATGCCCATACGTTCTTGTAAAGTTCTTATAACTAATCTACTCAACAGCCACCTTCAACCCCAAGAACAAAGGCCGTCGTCTCCATCGTCATCCTGCATTTTTTGGGACCATCGAGGAGTGTCTCGAGGATTGTTGCGAGGTGGGTATTTTCTATATCTCATTCACGCGGATGCTCACGTACAACAGCACTGTCCCCAACCTATTGATGAAGACGAGAGAAAGTTGAAAGAAGAAGAAGACGAGAAGTATATCAACGGCCGCATCAAGTAAGCCTTTCTCTTTCTGCCGAAATCACTTTACTAATGTGTTTACCAATCCAAGATTCATCGAGGAGAATCCAGGTCGTCAAAGCATCACTGGTAGCTTCAATCCCATCGATGTCGGCGAGTGGAGCGACCAAGTATATATCAAGCCAACGCAGCAGTTCTTCACCGCTATCGCGACGCGCGACCGCGCGACCGTCAAGAAGCTGTTAGAGGAAGGTATCGACGTCAACCAGCGCGACTATGTTGGACGTACCAGTCTCCATGTCGCGATCTGCGCTAAGGCCACCGACATCGCTGGCGATCTGATTGATGCTGGTGCGCGAATTACTGCCCGACTCGCGGACGGACGGGCGCCCTTGCACCTTGCCGCACAGCACGACGAACCTCTGGTAATCGCGAAGCTCTTCAAGAAGAGCGCAGAGAACCTCGCTGAGCAGGAGAAGGCAGCCGCAGACGACGACGTTACGATGGAGGAGAAGGACGGTGTGGTGCGACCCTCGTCGGAGGATGACTGGAGTTCGCACGACGACGAGGATGTCGTCATCTCGGGCCCGGAGGAGGAAGATGATGAAGGCGAAGACGAAGATGACGATGACGATGATGCTGAAGACGACGACGACTCTGATGGGAACAAAAAGACGCGAAAAGGCAAGGACAAGAAGGGGAAGGACAAAGAGGACAAGGAAGACGATGACGATGAAGATGATGAAGCTGACGAATTTGGAGATACAGACAAAGATCTGCCCGATATCATCGAGGTCGACGCTTTCGACTGGGACATTGGGTTTTCGGCACTCGCATACGCCGTTATATATGCGTCGCTTTCAACGTTGAATGCCCTCATCGAGGGTGGTGCCGATCCCAAAGGCCCCACCAAACAGACCCTGAACTCCGAGCCCCTTCACCCGCTTACTTTGACTCTCGTTCGTGCTGATGAAGACGAGGCATGTGCGATCGCCGAGCGCTTGATACAGCTCCCCGGTGTGTCGTCATCTACTGCAGACGAAGACATGCGCACAATCTTCCACAAAGCGGTCGCTGTTGGTCGGACAAAGCTGGTCGAGACCCTATTGCGCTGCGACCCACATGCGAGGACTGTATTGGACTTCCCCTCGTTCCAAAGCAATAATGTCATTTTCCCCGTTGTCACAGCTATCAAAAAGCACAACTTCCCCGTTCTCGGGGTTCTCTTAGCATACGGCGCCAAGCTAGAGCTCACTGAACAGGACGTTACAAAGTCTTATGATGCGCTGTAAGCTTCCGCTCCTGGTGTATCTCCATCATCTCTGATTTTCTCTTTTCAACAGCTCGTCGGCCAAAAAACAACAGGCTTCTGCACACGCTTCTGTGAAGGACTATCTGACACTGGCATACCAGCCCGTCGAGACTGCCGTTTCTGCGGGTGACGATATCGCGAACCTCCTCGTAGCCCTTGGTGCTACTATCGACATAGGCCTCAAACGCTCTATGAGTACATACGTGTCTGCGCAGGAACGTCGCAGTCTCGCCGATTGGTTCGACTTCGCTATAAACGAACTCACGGAGAACATTAAAGACAAGACGATGGAACATGATGGAAAGGCGCTGGAGAACTTAAAGCAGCTCGAGCAGAACAAAACGCCTGAGGGCGCGACTGGCTGGAAGGCAGTCCGTGGTAAATATCTCGACGACCTCGCTGCAGCGAAAGCTGTGAACATAGAGTACCAGGAGAAGGCAAGAGCACAGCAAGCGCGTCAACGACAGCAGGCCATAGAGCGTTTCACTGACACCAAAGACTTCCTCCTTGACATACGCGCCACGCTAACTGCGCGCGAGGCAAAGACATGGAGCAAAATATACCCAACAAGTGAATCGGACGCAAAGCCAACCAACCGAACCAACCGCCACCCATACCAGACACCAATTAATGACGATGAACAGACCGACGGCTATGTCTTCCTCAACAAGCATCACTATCGTCGGCAATACGTACCCAAGCACTTGGTCGAGGCATACAACGAGTTGTATGAAGCCTGCTACACGGGTGACAACGCCAAGGTCCAGCAACTTTGTCTGCCGGTCGAGGGCCAAGATTCGACCTCTGCCCGCGAAGGCTCAGTACCTTTGAACATCTCCGTGCGCCAGATTGATAACTCGATTTCCCCTTGGGATGGGTGTGGTGAGGCATACCGCCCTTCTTCCGCGAAACAAACTGACATGGAGACGCAGGATATACGCCGCTTTTTGCTGCCATCCATGGGCGCCGCTGGTCTACCGCCAAGCTGATACTGGCAATCGCCACTGCGCAATACGCCCCCGAAGACGAGGATGAGAATGGTGAATTCAAGCTCGATCTGGGTAGGTCCTACTGGCTTGTTCTCTTCTCGCAACTGTCATCTCACTTTTTTGGACTTTAGACGACGAGAGCGACGACGACTCTGATGAGTACGAGTCGGACGCGTCCGAGGTCACCATCGAGCGCCAGGAGATCAGATTCGTCGACATCGCCACGCGGCCGTCCGCCGTCAAGTCGGAAACGCACCCCAAGTTCATGCTGCAGGACGTCCAAGCGAAGTGGGCGAGACCCGCGTCGGACGTCTCTGCCGGCCCGCGCCTAGGACAAGACCACCTACTCGCTTACAGCGTAGTGACCGGCGACCTCGAGGCGTTCGCGCAGATCTGCAAGCTGTACGACGCGCTGCCGGAGCCACTGGATCTGCGCTCGGGCAACATTCTACAGACTATCCTCGCTCACGACCGGGAGGACATCCTGGACGAGTACATCCGGCGCAGCGGCGACGGCATCGATATCGAGGGCGTGAGCAAGGCGACAGGGCGCCAGGGCGAGGGTGAGGTGCCTGTCGCGACCAACGACGCGAGCAAGGCATACCTCGGTCTCAACGTGCATGGCAAGAAGCGCAAGGACCTCGCCAGCAAAAACGACCCCAATGCGGTGGACCAAGACCAGCCCGTCGTGCTACCACTCCTGTGGCGCGCCGCGGCCATGCGGGCCTCTAAAGTCATGGAATATCTTGCATCGGACCGGCCGTTCGCCGCGTACAAACTCTACGCTGCGACACACTCCGACTCCAGGGCCATCTGGTTCAAACGCTTGCTCGGCGGGAAGGGTAACTCTACGGAGAGCATCTTGGAGAAGAAGTTGCCCGCGTGGTTGGGCTGGACCATCGACTCGCTCGGCGAGTCGCCGCTCACTGCGACGATCGTTGCGAATGATTTGAATGCTATCAAGCTGGTGGCGCGCCTGCAGCCCGCTCTCTTCGCACAGGCGCTGCAGACCAAGTACGCTCAGTCAGAATTGTTAGGCATTAATAGCCACTAATCCAATCTTTCAGGATCAAATTCGCTGGGGCAAACATGGTCAACCTTGCGATAGGCAGGGGGTGCGACTCAAAGATCGTGAACTACCTTCTTTCGAGAAAGGTCTCCGCCAGCGAGCGGCTGACAAGCCAAGGGTATGCGTCTGGTTATATCCTAAATATCGTTCACAAAGCTCATAGTGAATAGATGGAATGTCTATCATCAGATTTGCGCTAGGAACGATGGCGATCAGCTTGAACACCTGCTCAAAAAATTGCCCAGGGATGTCACGGACGTCTTGCTTATCCAGCAATCCAAAGTTCGACTTAACACGGTAAGTGCTCAGACATATCCCAACACTAAGGATAGGCGTGCTGACCCCCATTTGCAATAGCCGCTCCACATTGCTGCGAGTAACGCCGCCGTGCGCTGTGTCAAGCTCCTCCTCGAATACTCGCAGGACGCCTCCCTGATGCTCAACATCGACGGCCAGACGCCGCTACACATGGCCGCGGAGAAGTCATTCGCCGAGTGCACCAAGCTGCTGCTCGCAGCCGCTCCTCCGGCAGCAATGTACATGGAAGACTGCGTCGGGAACACCGTCGTCGAGGGTGCGGAGCTACGTGAGCTCGGCCAGCGCATCCCGTCGCTCAACTCGGACACCCACATCGGGGACTACGCGCATCTTGGGCCCATGGAGCACGGCCTCCCGATGGACCGCACTATCCGGCACGTACCCAACCCACTCGACGTGTGCGTTGAGAGTGCGCCGCGCATCGCGGACATGCTCGCCGCGCTCGGTGTGAGCCAGGGGCGCTACAGGGCGAAGGTGCAAGCCTCCGTGACGAAGTGGGTGGAGAAGCGCGCCCCCCGCGCCGCCACACTGGCGGTGCTCAAGGCGCAGCGCGATGCAGAGGAGAAGGCGTTCAAGGAGAAGTGGGAACCGGCGACGAATACGCAACAAGCGCAGAATCCACGGGATCATAAGGATGTGTTGAAAACGATCAAGTACATCCGTGAGGCGGTGGCCTCGGCGAGCGCGATGGGCAACACGCCGCCGCGCAGGCTGATACATCTGTTTGAGGTGCAGCAGTCGGTCGCGGCCACTCTTTCGACCGTCCGCGGAGAAAACAAAGTCGACGGGGACGATGACGATGACAGTTCGTATCGATCCCGATACAGCCGTCGTCGGCGCATGCGCTCCAATGATATCGAAGGCGAGCTGGAGGAGGAGGAGAGCGAGGAGAAGAAAGAAAGGCGTGTAATGCGGTCAAGCGTGGTGCTCCAGTGGGTCGCCACAGCAGTTGACCCCTACTGATCTCGGCATACTGCATTCTGGAGCCAGCCCAAACTTGGAAATGTAAATAGGTGAAATACTTACACACATGTATGTCTTTGCGGAATTTATCTGTCCTATGACTTGAATGGATGTCAACTCTTCATTTTGAGGGTCCACCCATCAACTTTGCAGTCAGTAATCATCACAGCTGGCTGTGAGATTTTTATACATTGAAGGTACTTGACATTGTATAGGACACCACAACGCAATATCATAGCTTAATCGTCTGTTGTGTCGTCCTGCATAATTCGTGAGAGATATGACCCATCCAAAGCACCTGTATACGCATGAAAATCTACTGATCAATAAAATGAAGAATAACGTACGCCCAATTTCTGCAGATATATGCTTGCCCCGATATGCGGAAATAACAGGACTGGGAGTCGCGAGAAAGTCAGAGGTGGACGATGACTGGGTAGTCGTCGATGATGATGGAAGCGCCGAGTAGTGCAGCACCCGTGACGGCGTGGATATAGGCGACTGGGCGTAGGGCACGGACGAGCCGAGCGACGTAGAGGCCGACGGCGAAAATGCAAAGGGCTTCTGCGCTTGCGGGGTGGTCTACGGACAGATCAGGCTCATCACTCATATAGACTAGCATATCTTCACGTACATGGGGAGATAAGATTTTGAATGCTCGCTTGGGCGTCGCCAGCGACGAGGCCTGCGTCCGCGGCTTTGCAGGCGATGCGATTGGGGCTAATGGGGCGCGCGGATACTTGATAGCGAAGGCAGCCTCCACGATGTTATACCCCAGCAGTGCGACCAGCGATACCTCTAACGCCAAACGTGAGTTGAATCCTGGCGCACCGTCCGTAATGCCACTAACCTCCAAAGGCGAACCATTGCTTAAACCACTCTACAGACCATGTCTGATGATTCGTGCCTCTGAATACCGTCCGTGAAGCTACAAGAAGAGACGGGGCTGGGAGGAGATATGAGAGAATTAGCGTGGCCACCAGACAGAGTGTATTGAAGCGAATTCGCTGGATTGCTTCGGCTTTGTGTGGCTTGAGGTTGTTGGTGATAGTTGACAGTAGAGAGCTTGGTTTGGGGGGCATTTCTTACAAGAGAAGATGAAATAATGTGTTTTGGGTATTTGAAGGGATATGTCGTGCAAGGAACGCTCGTCAATGTCGTGCACAACGTCGGCGGTCGTGGTGGTTGACCAGAAAATGAGGATACACGTGCCCTCGACGCGACGCGGTAGCGAATGATCTTATTGCCACCGCTGATCCACTTCGCAATTTACTGCAACAACTTTACAGCTTTACTCGGAAAATCAACAACAAATTTATCCTCCAACAAACGATCGTCGGGAATGACAAGCAGGCCTTGCCTCCAAGCCGCAATTAATCATGACAAGAAGAACTGATATTGCAAATATCCAGCAGCGCAATATAAATAGGATATACAGCCAATAGTAATAGTAGAGTAGTAGAGAGAGTCAGGAGAGATAGAAGCGGTCTCGAGATCAGTGGTCGTGATGGTAGTAGCAGAACAGTTGCAAAGCACGAAGAAAGCAATCAGAAGAATCTTGAATATTATTGTGAAAGAATTAGAAATGGGTGTGCGCCGTTATCCGTCCGCCGCACAAATTAGAATGCACCGACGGCCGAGCGTCCAATGTAACCATCCAGCATCTGTGAAGGGACAACATCTATTAGCACCAATACCACGAGGTATCACCACGCAGCCCACACATACCTTGTCGATCTCCTCAAGATGCTTGAACTCCGGCCCGTATATCTCGCGCACCGCGGGGTGCAGCGCCTCCATGTCGACCGGGCGCCCGAACAGCAGCGCGTCCACCGGGTCCAGCGGCGGGAGCGCCTTCACCGGCCGGAGCGCCTTGTACTCGATGATCGCCATCATCTGCGCGAGCCCGAAGTCATCCTTCGGGAGCACAAGCCGGCGTCGCTGCTGGCCCCGCGGCGTCCCTGCGCGCTCTTCCTCTTGCACGCGTGCGAGGCTGCTCTGGACGGGCGGCGTGCCGCGCCCCTGCTGTTGCTGGTCGGACAGCACCGATGAGATCGACGGGTTACGCCGACTGGGAACGGGTCCGTTCGGCGTCGCCCGCGGGCCGCCAGTGGGCGTGTTCGCACCCACACGCGGCGGCGGGCTCGGTGCCACCGCCGTGGGGGCAACAGGCGTGGCGCGCGCGATGACGTTGTTCTCCGGCGCCTGGTACGGGCGGCCCTCCTCCGTGTCGTCCGCAGAGTACTCCGAGATAGATACCGAGCGCGTTGAGAGGCGGTTGCTCTCTATGCTCGAGAGCGACGCGTAATCGCGCTCGCGCTCCTTGCCCTTGCCCTTGCGGATTTTGTTCAGCACGCGGTCGAGCTTCTCGCTGATGCCGTCTTTGTTGCCGTTGAAGACGCCCTCCAGCAGATCGCCACGCGCACCGTCCATCCCGCGCCATTCCTGCTCCATAATGTCGCTGATGTCGTACGTCTCGCCGTCGGGCTCGACGTACGAATAGCGCATCCGGTCGCCCGCGTCGTATCGTGCGCTCCGTAGGCGCGCGTTCCCGGGGAGCACAACATCCATCCCGCGCACGGAGTTCGTCGACGCCGTCACGATCGCACGCTGCGTTGCCCGCGTTGCGGCGCGCTGGGCCGCGATGATCTCCTGGCGCGACGGCTGCTTGCCTTTGTCGCGGGTCTCGTCGACCGGGCTCTGCAGCTCCGAGTTGTAGCTCGACGACGACTCGCGGTGTAGGTGCTGCAGCGCTATCTCGTCGAGCGGCGCGGAGGAGCGCCGGCGGGACGTAGAGTTACGATACGATGTTGCGCGCCGCAGAACAAAGACAGGATCGTCCGAGCGAATATCGTCCACGGAACCTAGCAGTTGCGCCGAGTCGAGCGAGCGGCGCTTGTTGCCTGCCGCCTGGCGGTCTGGCGCACGGAACTGAGGCGGCCGAGGGAAGGCATCAATTACTTTGCTCGATGGCGCCAGCTCCCGTTCTACGAATAGATATATGAGCCCGTCACCGCTTACTACATCAAATAAACGTCAAAACTTACCGTGCGCATCGATGCTGACCATCAGCCCATATCGAACGCGGACCCCGCTGCGCCGCTTTGTCGTCTTGTCTTCCACCTCGTCGCCCCCGTCGATGACGCCATCCTGGATACCAAAGCGCTCGAGCCCAAGCTCCGTCACCTCGGCGACGGTAACATTCTTCGGGAACATGAAGATTTTACGACGGATGACGGGCGAGATAACCACGGGCGCATTTGGATCTGGTAGCGAGCTCTTGAACACGATCGCCTCGGTCTGCGGATGGAACTGCATGTCGTCAGGCAGGTCCTCTGCGTAGATGACCAGCTGCAGCGCAAAA
Source organism: Hypholoma sublateritium FD-334 SS-4 (assembly GCA_000827495.1). Taxonomy (NCBI): domain Eukaryota; kingdom Fungi; phylum Basidiomycota; class Agaricomycetes; order Agaricales; family Strophariaceae; genus Hypholoma; species Hypholoma sublateritium. Next base: position 58,188 of record KN817592.1, on the reverse strand, counting down.
CGGATGGAGGGCGACGAAAAGCGCTCGCTCGCTACATTGCCGCCGGCGGTGGAGACGGACAGGAACGCGGGCTTCGAGATCGACTGGTCGATCTCGCTCAGCGACATGTCGGCGAGCGTCGAGTCGCCCTCGTGGCCGTTGAGGCTGTCGTCAGCGGCACCGTCGCCCCGGTGGTTCAGGTAGAATTTGACCGCGGAGTCGTCCGTGAAGTCGTTCATCGACAGCTTCGTGATCGCGGGGTGCATAGACAGGTTACTCGAGATCGAGCTGATACTGCCCATACTGCTGCGTTTGACCTTCGGCAGCTCCATCGCCTCTGTCACCAGCGTCTCAAACACAACCAAGGGCCGCTCGCTGGGCTGCAGCACCGCCGACGCGCCGCCCTCGACCTGTTTCACGGTCAGGAAATATTCGCCTTGGTCATCGCCCGACGGTAGCCGGAATCGCTGGATCGCCTGGCGCACGAGGTCGTTCGCGGTCGTCGACGCGTTGAGGAGCACCGTCTTGAACGTGGCCTCCGTCTGCAGATTCTTGCCCGCAAACACTCTGATGACACTCAAGTTCGCCTGGCCGTCGTTCGACGATGGACTCGTGAGGATGAGCGACCCGGGGCGAGGGCGCGTGGTCGGGGGTCCGAGCGCGGAGCTCGTCGACGGCGAGCTGAGCATGACGGACGACGCCGACTGCAGGCCGTAGGACGGCTGCGCTTCTGGGGGTGAAGAAGGGGAGCGAATAAGATACTGCTTGTACAGATCGCGTTGCTGCTGATCACGCTCACGGAGTTGGCTTGCATGCTCCGACACCTGCGGCGTGACCGCCCGCTCCGGCGTCGACGGCGCCACCGCCGCTGCCGCGCCCTGCCCATCCTGCGACGCGCGGATGTCGCTGACCGCGTTCCGCAATGTGATCGCCTGCTGTTGCTGCTGCTGCGCGGCGCTCGTCGTCGGCGAGACGCCACCCTCGACCGTCGGCGGCCTGTGCCCGGATCGGCTCGATTCCTCTGACCCGCGCGACGCGTACTCGCCGCTCTCCTGCGATCCGATGGACGGGTTGCGGTCTTTGATCTTCTCCTTATCCTTCTTGCTGCGCCCGCCAAAGAGACCGCCGAACATCGAGCTCTTCTTTTTCTTGCCCTCGTCGTCGGTATCGCTCTTCGACGGCTCCTTGCGCAGCTTCGTGGGCGCTGCCTTGTTGTAGGTCGCGGAGCTGACTGGCGCAGCCATTTTCTCCTTGCCCTTTGCCTTCTTCGTCGACGACTCGTCGGACGAGGTATCATCGCGGGCCCTTTTGCGGTCCTCGTCCACGACGATGCTGGGCAGGTAGGCACTGTTCGCGGGCCGGTCTTCGTGCTCGCGTGCGATGGTAGGCGTGACCGTCATTCGACGGGTTTCGGTCACCTCGGCTGGATCCCGAATGGAGCTTCCATCCTGGGTGAGCCTCTCGCGTGACCCGACTGTGCGCAAAGCTTGTGGTTGCGGTGTTTGCTGAGTGGCTTGGGATTGCTGCTGCTGTTGCTGCTTCTGGAGCTCGGCCTGTTGCTGGGCCTGCTGCTGCTGTAATTGTTGCTGTTGTTGCTGTTGTTGTTGGCGCTCTTGAGCCAACGCCTGCTCATGTTGTTGCAGTTGCTCCTGTTGATATGCTCGTAGCCTCAGCTGCTCTTCATGGTGGCGCATGGAGCCAGGCTGCAGCGCATCAGGTATCGAAGCACCTTGCTGCTGCCGAGCGTGCATCTCCGCAGTACTGTTGTCGTCCCACTGCATGCTACTGTCCGCATCAGTCGATGCCGCCAAATCGTCTTCGTCCATGCTCTGCATGTACATCTGCTCTGCGGCGAGATCGACATCTTCGTCCTGGAAGCCGCCGTCCTCCCACTCCTCGTCCTCCTCTTGCTCTTCGCCTTCACGGAGGGTAGGGATGTAGCGATGGTGCGTGCGGACAGAGCTAAAGTGGATGCTCCGCCTCCTGGCAGTACGGCTGCCTGTGCGATTCGCGTCGGGTGAGGGAGTGCGGCCCTCAAATGCCACGTTGTTGCGAAGACGGTCCTGGGCAGCTAAAGAACTTTCGTTGTTCTCTGCTTCGGTGGCAAGGGCGAGCTGTGAATAAAATCAACTTCTGTTCTGCGGAAATAATTGGCTACACATACATCGACGTTGCGATGCTTGTTCAAACGCGCAAGGCGCTCGAATGGTGTCTCAATGTTTTCAGCAGGTATATAGCCGACCTCTTGTGTCTTGAGGACGCGGACCAGCCACCAATAGCTGTTACTGTCGTCCATGAGATACAGGCTGTCGCCTTTGACGACGTTGGCCTGTCCTTCCACCGTGGCAGCGAAGCTGTGCAGGGCATACACCATATCGAAGTCGATAGATTCGTTGGGGATTGAAAGCGTCGACGAGGCATCTTCGTCGATATAATCTTCGTTCTCCTCTGCCTCCGAATCGTCCTCAAGCATGGAGTGTTCCTCGTCGTCGGTGCCGTAGTTGAGGGCATCAGCATGTGCCTGGAGGTGCTGGCTGTCCTCAGCGAGTATTTCGCCGCGCAAGTCGAATGTATCCTGGCGGACTGCCCGTCGTGGGTCGACGCTCATGATAACGAACTAAGATGAAACGTGAAAATGAATGTGGAATGGTACCAGTACGTCGTACGAAGTGCCCGCTCCGTGGTGAAGGAAAGTGGCAAGTTGGGGAGCTAGAGTTTAGAAATTAGACCAGAATTTGGTGTATGTTGACATGCGCTGTGGGAGCAGCCGCAGTGCACGAATGGTATGCTGGCGAAGGTGACAACGCTGGGGGGCTTCCGAAGAGGAGTCGAAGGCCAAGGCTGCCAGGCACCAGCAAGGTAGGACCTGGTATTACGTAATATTTAAAGTATCGTCGGAACTTGAAACGTTTGTATTGCGTAATATTCAAACCCTATATAAAGCGCGGCGACGCGTCAAATTTTTTTGTCTGCTCTTCCCACCTTCATCCGAATCATCGTCCTGTACCAATGACATGGTAAGTTTCTCTCTCGCTTTCTTTTTCGGATGATACATGGAGTTACCGCCTGATGCACTCCGGTGCAGCTGACGATAAACTCAAGGCTGTATTTTTCGAAATATTCTGAACTTCAATCTTGCTCGTTCTGTAAACATCATACTTACTCTGCGTCCTCAGATCTTATTCATGATGAGTACCTTCTCTCTCGAATTCGACGTAGAAATGCTGGGCGTCAATGTGAGTCTATTTTCATTGCGTTCTTAATGATGTTTTATCACGACGGTCTTCGTATCTATCTGCCGAAAATGCCCGCCACAGCTCAATTTTTCGGGCACCCCCTTCTGATACCTTCGTCTATAAACGATCTCAACCTTTACTGATACCTTTGTTTCCAGTATTACACAAAGAGTGAACATGCGGTATGTCGGGTCCTTCCTCGCATCTAGTACGGTTACATGTAGCTGGAATGCTACAGCTGGAATGAAATGTATTTCACATCCGAGTCATATATATATGCTTGAGATTGAAATGTGCAGACAAAACCCCATAATTGATAACGTTGAAATCTCATCCGGCTTAGCGCCATAGAACGCCAAGAAGCGAAAAAAAAAGCATCGCGTTTTGCTCTGTCCGAATCGCTTTCCCCACCTTTCCCCCCAGAGATGCTTGTTCTCGTCATTCTGGAACAGCTGCTTCTTGCTGGTATACCGTACATAACGGACCGGGAAGACCACCTCCTTCACTGTTTCTGGGAAGAGTATGCCAACTTTCTCTGCACGCCATGGTTCAGAGTGCTGATAAGCCTTGATATATGATAAGCTGTTGAAAATTAAACTGATGTTCTATTTATGTCTGTGATTTAGAGCTGGTAGCCTGGCTATATATGTCTTCGGAACGTTCACAAGCGAATTTCACATCTTTCCATCATGGTCGTCAAAGATAACCAGCGCTTAGTGGGGAAAAGACTGACAATGCCTCATATAAATCAGCACAGTCTAAACCGTCGTGAAGACCTACCCCAACCACAGCCTAAAAGCCACCATGGCTCGCAGTGCTAGGGTTTTTTATGTTACCGTTCTTCTCCTAGTCGGACTGGGATTATTGCAACGCCAGAAAGCCTCCTTCACCTCATCGCAGATCTACCGCGGTTTTATATCTGGGCGCCGCCAGTTCTCCTGGGAGGAGGTTTGTTTCATCCATGCGGCTTGTGCCAGTCCAGGGTTTACAGTTCTTCGCCATGCCTTTAGGTCACTGCTTACAAGACACTCGACTGGCACCAATGCTACGAGAAACGCGAATGCGCCCGTTTGCTGGTAGTTCAGTGATCTACAGTCCTCGTCCTCTAATATTTATCAATAAAAGGTGCCTATGAACTACACTGATCCAGATGGCGAGCAATACAGTATAGCGCTCATTCGCAAGCCAGCAACCGCATCAGGAAGTTGAACACCAGCAGGGAAGGCAATAAATGCTAATATTAAGCATTAAAAGCAACGACAGATAAATAATATATATAATTCTTGTACTGTGGAGTTTCATGAAATAAATAGGAAGCTATAAGTGGCTTCCTTCATAAAGGCCCTAGGACTTTCAAGTTATGAACTACGAGATCGTAAAGATATAAAAGTTGTCAACACTCCAACACCAATGTATTATATCAATGACCCCAAGAAATGTTCTCCAATGAGTATAGCTAGAGTACTTTTGAATGGCCTCAGCAGTAGCAGGTGAGATATAGGGGGATGGGTCTTGGGGAATTCTCAGGGCCTACAATGGAGGGTATCTTGATCTGATCCATCGTTAGAGCATGACTGATGGAAAGGAAAAGAAACAAATGCATTATCATTCAGATAGGATAAATATTACTGGCCACAGCTGAACAGGTATACCATAAAGACATACAATGGTTGGTGTTCAAATGCTGACAACTCTGAAAGGAAAAAAATTGCTGGCTGAATGGAACAGAGGAATTAGGAAGATATACATTATCAGCCATTGCCAGTCTGAAGCATTATTGTTAAAAATCATTCTTTGATCACACTAAGATAACATTTGAACGGATCAGATCAGAAAGATGATTAACGTCGGTGTATACATACTGATGACTAAGCACCAACAATTACAAGACATCGCAAGCTTGAAAATAGAGGAGAGCCTTGCAGTAATTGATGGAAGTGCAAGACTGGCTTTTGCGATAAATATTGCCAATAAAGATTTGATTGGTACAAGACATGCTACTTGCCAGATTGAACAGAGGAAATCAGAAGGACATAAATTACCAGCATTGCCACTGAGCTTGAAGTTGGCTTGAAGCGTACAAAAATCGCTCACCGATCAATCAACCCGAAATGACAGATTGGTCATCAGAAAGTATACATACTGATGAATAAGCATCAGTAACTACAAGACATCGTGAGCTTGAAAATAGAGGCGAGTCTTGCAATAAWTGAAAGAAATACAAGAATGGGCATTTGCAATCAATACTGTCAATATCACATTGCAGATAGACACAAGGTAAGGTATGTACAAATGGATTGGTCATGTGCTCATATACGCAAGCTATTTTCAAGCTATAAGTGTTTCATTATTTAAAAAAGTGCAATTTAATTGTTTGTATTGTTGTCTCTTAAAGCTGCTTGCAGTTTGGCCGCTGCTCTTTTGGCTTTTATCTTGGCCAAAGCACTATTCTTGGAAACTGGTCTTGAGCTTGGAGTATAGTTAGGGAACACCACACTTGGAGAAGGAATAATGAGCTATGATGAACGTCAAGGGAGACTCAGGAAGATAGAGCGAACCGGTTCCACCAAGACAGCAAACGATCAACCTCAGTGATCTCATCCGGATCCTCAAGAAGCTCAAGAATGCTGTTGTAAAATYGTTCCGAATCCGTAACAGTGTCGTTTCTGTTAAACACGTTTGATGAAGACAGCGCAAACCTTGCCTGTCATACTAGCCGTATTAATTCAGTGATAACAATGAGAGAAAGTAGCACAATGTACCTGCGTGGCGGCGTATGCAATGGAAGCACGAGTTACGCTGGACATGCCGTGTATGCGAGCATTTCCCGACCTCGTGGCTTTTGCTTCCCTCTCAACAGAGCTGGGAGAGGTGAAGATATGCTTGAATGTCTGAAAAAGATATCAGGTGCRTCAGATCAGACTAGGTGGATGACGAAGGACAAAAGCCTACGGGTTGCTATGCTTACCTTGACCAATATCACGCTCTGCAAAAGGCCTTTCCATGGGTCCTGCTCATCATATTTGTAGGAAGCGTACAACATTATTGGCCACTGATCGCCAGAGACGGTGAATTCGCCGCTTCTGAGCTTCTGCTTAGTCCTGAACGATGAATTTTCAGTACAAGTTGTGATCATTAGAGACTTTACCGTGACATACTCTGCATCTGACCAGTTGACCCCTGCCGGACAAAGGAGGGCCCCAGTAACTTCATGATTGAAGCCACGATCGATTTTAACGTTTCGGGAAATAGGCGGAATGAGGGGTGTACCTGGCGGTACGAGCCAATCGATTATGACAGCTTTCAAGCTTTTTGTGTCATCGGATCTAGCGCTAGATGCTCCTTTCTGTAGCTAGTAAGAGACAATTTCAAGTTAAGAAGATCCCTCATTATCTACGAAAATGCAGACCCACCATTGCCGCAATAGCCAAGATTTCATCTTCCGAGTCACTGGTCATCAGTCTCTCTTCAAAGCCGGGTATACTTTTCAACAGAGCGAGGAATACTCTGTGCTCTCGTCGCTCCCTGTGTGATACACCTTAGGTGATCCAACATTATTATATTATTGGCATAGGATCTTACTGTGCAGTGAATGCCTCTTCCGGCTCCTCGGAGCGTTCACCCATCCGAATGATGCCATTGTGTATTAGCGCGTATACGTTACAGAGCGCATGTATGGATCTTCCAAAGTGACGACCACTGTGAACAAGCGGGTCCGTAGAACGTCTAATACGACAGAGTACGTCAGTGATCTGACAATTTATCTAAGGACGGTGGGGAATAAAAGCATACGCTTTTCGCCTCGGTCCCAGCTGCAAAGCGTCTTGTGGACTTTCAATTTGAGATGGCAACGTCGAGCTGTCCAGTGAGTTGTGATTGGGCATACTGATAATATTATTGGCAGGAAGACGGGGAAAATTCTAAGCAAGCGCAGAGAAAGGAACTTGTGCGGGTGAATTTTGAGGATCTAAAACTTGTCGCCATCCCTTAAGTAGTGCACACTAGAGTACTACCTCGCCCTGCCCCCCCGTACATTACTGCGTACGACTCATAAACTGACTCATAAAGAACTGGATTTACATTTCTGACTTTGGAGTGCCTGTTTCATAAAAGTGCCACGAACAGTCGAGCAGTACACCGACATTGAAATGAAGAACAAATGCAAATGATCCAGCGGCCCATGCTGGAATGTATACTTACTCAGTACAAGCAAAACTGCGATCATGGCTGCTGCGTATTGGTTCCATATTATTACCGAAAAGACTCCGATATTCTAACAAACACTTGAACTATGGACTCTGGAGTCTCCCCATACTTAGTACTTGCATCGAAACACAACAGCAAGGGGGACTATAGTTTGTCCACAATTAGCAGGCTACATGACTAAAACAGATACACTAGGAGGTAAATAACGCGGACGAAATTTGAACATAAAAGATACAGAGCCTCAGTCAAGATCTAGTAAAAATACTACTAGTACTACTCGTAAGTACTGCCAAACACATCATGATTACCTTTGCGACATCGAGAAAATGCCAAGTCGATTCTCTATCAGACCCCTTGGATCTACTACAAACCGAAGAGCCGCGTCCCTCGACGCCTGATGCTTATCAAAAAGTGGTTGTAGTTCCCGTTGCAATACTTCAATCTTCTGTTGAAGAGATGGCGGTGATACGGTGGAGGAGAGGAATTCAAGGGCAAAAAAGTGTACATCCAACTGGTGGTCCAGACATTTTTGTTTAATAGACCTGATTTCTTCATAAACCATCGCCAACGTCGCCTCATCTTTGACGTAAAGGCACAGTTTAGGCATAAGCAACTCAAGCGCTATGCCTATGTCAGTGGCCACGGCCGTCTTGCGCAAAAGAAGGATGTTCTTCATATTAACGAGGGTGATGAATCGGCTCTCCAGCTCTTCAACGATCCTAGAGGAAGGAGAGCTCGACGGCGTCCGGCCATCTGGTTTCTTTGGTGTATTAGATCTTTTGTTGCTGATGGGCTATAAATTTGCTTACTTCAGCGAGAGCGGCAAAATCGTCTACAAGACTTGAGTCATAGTCCGCTAGAGCCTCATCCACCAAGGTACTTATCGCGAAATTCAGAATAGACCCTTCTTGGTGCACGCTGGCTTCCTGAGGTTGTCGCGATGGCCGTGGTTCGGTGTAAACGGAACCAGATGAATTGCTGCTTCTCGGTGTAACGTTGGGCCCTCGAGAGGAATCGGACAAGACGCAGGATTTAGGCGAGAAAAAGAGAGCCTGCTGGGGTGAAACAAGACTATGAAGCCGGGTTGTCTTCGGGTCCTGCTCAGAGAACGAGCATGCGGAAGAGTTGCGGTCGTTCACATCATACTCCGGTGATGTGCAAGTGGCGTCGTGTATAGGGTAATTAGTGTTCTTGCGGATGTCGGAAATGCTGGGATGATAGTCGGGATTTAGGCAGTCCGGATCCAAGCTGCTCTTGTCGGGGGTATACTTGTAAGATCCTGAGTTGATGTCAGACAGTGTGCTGCTTGATAGAGAACTGGGCCTATTCAGATCCTGTTCTCCGTCGACAATGGCTTGCCACTGCAGGTCCAAATGGTACTGATACTCAGTCGATGTGATACCCCCGTCCGGCTGGGCGGTAGATCGGTGAGAGTCAGATGTTAGGTCGGAAATCTGCTGGTCATTACCGGTGGAGGGAATAGGAGGAGGGTGTTGGATGTTAAGAGGTTTCTCTTCATCCGTGTTAGCGGCTTCATAGAATCCTAAGGCCATATCACGAGAGGATGCGCCGCTAGATAGATAACCAGATCGCTCCTTTTCCTTCCCAATGATCATATTCGAAGAGTCGTGGGTCGTCGTGGGCTTCCCATCGCCCCCGCTACCCTCTGCGGTCAATTGGCTGGCTGTCCAATCGGAAAGCTGGGCCGGCATGGCATCAGAGTGTGGTATTATGTTCCCGAAACTCTGTTCAGAAAGAGTTGGAGACAGGGACCGTGATGATTTTGTTGGAATAATAGGCATTCGACCCAAGCCAGGAGCTGGCTTTGCATAGGTGGTCCATGTGGGGCCGTGGAACCATCGTTTATACCAGGCTCGTGGTTCTTCCCGGTTGCTATTACCAGGGCCAAGTCTCGGCCTAATGCCGTGGCCGTTGTGGAGGAGGATGCACTCGGGACAAACAGCTGGGGTAGACATAGGAGGACTTCGGAGAGCGGAGCAGAAGAAAGCGGAGTGCGACTTTCGTCGACAGCAGTGCGGCCAACGATATATGATGTGCCATCAAGCACGGTTGCCTTTCCCACTCGGAGAATCTAACTCCCACAGCTGTGTGGCAAAATGACTGCTACATAGTGCTTAAGTATGCATTGATAAGTATAAGTGGTGTGTCCCCGGATGCGGAAATGTGAAAAAGATGCATGACACATGTTGCATGATGTCTGACAGTGAGCCTTGCCGCGAGACTAATCAGGCGGATAAAGAGCATTATCATTGAATCGACTTTGTTTTGCGCTTTCAATAGTCATTAGCTACACTATATAATGGAGAAAGTGGTGGAAATTCCTCCACAGTTCTGACTCTTCCATCCCCAACAGGCTCTATACGTTTGCGTAGATACATGCATGGAGGAGGTGGTGAGTCAAAGTCTTCATCGTCGTGATGGTTGAAAGATATTCTTTGTGTCATATATCGACCACAAGCTGCACAGATATAGAACATTGCGCTAAAAGTTTCCTCCGAAACGCCCGCCGAATAGTCTACATCATGTGCATCCAATAGCCTTGGGAACATCAATGTGTTGACAAGACTTCGGTCAGTTTCTTTATTTACGTCTGAAATGAAGACCAGTCAGAAATAAAGCAAAACAATCGAATAACACTGACTGGCGCTACTTGGACAGATATGGTAGGGAATTGTTCTGGTGGTCATGAAATTTAGACAGACCCTGCATCTGGAAAACACRCTCCAAAATTCGTCTTCGGCCAGCCCGATAGCAGGCAACAAATCTAAGCTCCGAAGCTTGGAGAAAGCTGTGATGTGGTCTTCTGAAGGGTCAAAAGTGGGTGCCCGCTGAAAGTTCATCATTGCCTGAGCTACGAATAAGTTATAAGTTGCATATTCTGAAATGGGAAAATCATTGCCAAGACAAGAGCGTACTGGTGTTATTAAATATGAATTCAGGTGTAGCTCGATTTCGGTCGTCGGTATTTTCTATGGGTGGCTCTGTCTCAAGCCCACAAGCTATCGATACCGCTAGTCTGTGATCGTTGAATGTTGAATATAATTATGGGTATTTACCTTGTCTCAGTACCGCATTATATTTCCCATCGGTAGACCAACCACATATAGATGGTTCTCGAGTAAGGATATGTAAAGTAGGTGATTGAGGAGAGTGATGTTTAACTTGTTCGATGATACCGGGGGTAGTGCCAGCCATGCAAGGGGGAGATGAAGCGATCACGATGGAGATTGGGTCTGTTCCTCTGTATGTTGCCGATAAGTGCTTGCCTAGAGACAATGGCAATTTTTGAACTAGCTCCAGTACCAAATTTCAATCTTCAGTAATTATATATGGGTCCAGAGCAGCTGGTCAATGATATGACTCACTGTACTCAAGTTATTTTGACGGTGGCTCCGGCGACTTGGGGCGCAGTTACTGCGTACAGCAGGGATTACACTGCATGATTTGAAAGGTACAGTTGAGTCACTCTGGTTTTCTGCTTGCACGTAAGTACGGCAGTCCGTATTGTTTGTCACAGACTGCGCTTGACACTACATCTTGACACTACATCCATATAGATCGTGCCTGGATCCAGTGTCTCACCTCCGAGACGACGAGCCTGATTTTCCTTAGGAGGAGATGGTAATCGCCGCACTGTTTGATGGGAAATGGGCGCGTCGTCAAATCCGCTGTCTGCTGCCTCACCTTTGCGTTTTTGTTGTTCACCCGCCACAGGATCGTCGATACAACCTGCGTCAGGTAGAGCTTTGCGCGGACGTCGAGCGTATTGAAGACTGTGCCAACCAATTGAACATGGCCTAATTCCGCCCCATCTGCTCGTGAACAACATGTCTCCGATTTTTGCGACTCCGATCCTCGCGGCTGCGTACGCAATTGTATCCACGGTAATCCTGCGAAGCGTCTTCGCCCCCTCTTTGAGCTCGCTCACAAGGCGTCCAGAGACTCGGCCACGCCCGCCTTCTGAGCGAGTTCGATGGTTGTCTCGACAACTTTTTTCTGGAGGCAAAGGCGGCGGTTAGGGGCTATACGACGCATGCAGAACGTCTTCAGAAACTCGGGCCAGCTGTCCTGCTTGAGTATTTATACTGCACGGTCACACCTTCCGCCGCCGCGCATTGTTTTACAACATTGGATATGATTTTCTGCATCTCTGTGTCCGAGGCTTGTAACTTGCGAATCGGAATTACAGTCAATTCCTTCCAGTTGGTATAGTGCATACTGGGGGTCCATGAGCGGGAACATGATGATGGGTTCGATTGCCTTGAGGAGGAAAGCATCGGGGCCCTTGCCACAGTGCAGAAGGACACCCAACTGAAGCGTCCCGAGTACATTGTTTACATTGTTGAACAACTCGATGCCGTAGGTAAAGCGGCACAAGYCCCTTATGGCGACAGCGACGGCGTCTGACTGTCAGCATCGCTGAGAAGGTGGGCTATAGGTTTTCTGGGGAGAACCATGTAAGCGTAGCCCGGCAACGGATGATGAAGGCAGACGAAGGCAAGCAGGACCGTGACAAGCTCCTCGTCGGACAGATATCAGCTGTTCTCGTCGTCCTACAGGATTCCAGGCG
>KN817592.1:6226-26393 GCA_000827495.1 Hypholoma sublateritium FD-334 SS-4 | reverse complement strand
GACCCTCGGCAGAACCTATCATTCAACATCCAGAATCCAGCGAGATTGTAATAAATCCCACACCACCCTCAGAGGGCCGCCCACGGCGAGAAAATCGCCGACTGCCCTTGCGCTACCGAGACGAACAGCCCGCTCCACCACCGCATTTGCCCCCTACTGTACAGGCAGTACCTCTAATACATAATCCTAACCCAAGTAGGCAAATTTTAGTATCRCGTCGCAACAACTTTGGTCTTTTCCGGCGATATCGTGGAATAGCGTTTCCCTCTCATGACCCGGATACAGAAGCACAACTTTGCGACGTCCCCAATTCTGAAGTCAGAACCGAGAAAACTTCCATCTCCCTCTTTCATCCATACCCTAACAAGATTGCCTTTTTACTTGGGGAGTGGTACTGGAACAGCGGTGTCCAGAAGACTCAAGAGGGATTTAGAAAACTGATAGACATTATCGGCCACCAGTCATTTGACCCGGCAGATGTTATCAATGTTCCTTGGGATTCTATCAATAATTGTCTTGGAGAATCGTCGGATACCAAAGATATATGGCTAGATGAAGAAGATGCTGGCTGGAAGGAGACCGTTATAACATTACCCATCCCCTTCCACAGGAATACACCAAATCCGGGCACCCATCGATATACTTTCCCTCCATTTCGCCATCGCAGTATCGTGTCTGTTCTCAAGGAGAAAATGTCGAATGAACATGACTTCCGGCACTTCCACTTGGAGCCTTACGAGCTGAGGTGGCATCGAAGAGACATGCGGAATTCTCAATCTACCAGGGTACATGGAGAATTATACACGGCGCCTACCTTTTTGGAAGCGAACGAAGAAATTCAAACTGCCAGTGGAGAGCCAGGATGTTCTCKACCCCGAATCTTAATTGGTCTTATGTTTGGATCCGATAGCACTCAACTCACCGCCTTTGGAAACACTTCTTTGTGGCCCTGTTACATGTACTTCGGGAACGAGTCCAAGTATCGCAGATGTAAACCTACCTGTAATCTTTGTAATCACGTCGCATATTTTCAAAAGGTACGAGCTCCTCCGAAACATGTTCTCATCGGAGTACTAGGCTCGCTAATGACTGTTCCAATTTTGCAGATGCCACCTAGTTTCAAAGACTTTGCAGCGTCACATTCAAGCACCAATGGCCCTAATGATGCCTTTATGACTCATTGCCAGAGGGAATTTTTTCATGCTCAATGGAAAGAATTACTGGACGACGAATTTTTAGAGGCTTATCAACATGGTGTGGTGATCAAATGTTGTGATGGAATAACACGGCGTTTTTATTTGAGAATATTTGCTTACTCTGCCGATTACCCAGAGAAGTGGGCTTCAAAGTTTTAATTTACCTGATTTCTGACCAACTATTAATCCAGGATTCTTCTCGCTAGCATTCGAAACATGGGAAATTGTCCGTGTCCCCGATGTCTCATTTCGAAGGATCGCGCAAATAGACTAGGAACCAAACTAGACCAAATTCAACGAGTGAGCCTCGCTAGGACGGATGACCTACATCATAGAGTCAATATTGAAAATGCTCGCGAAATAATCTACCAACAAAACCGTGCAGTAAATAGCGTATTTGTTGAACGCTTGCTCATGCCGGAATCTCTTGTACCAACTGAAGTTAGTTTCTCTTCCGTTTGCAATTCACAAATCAAATTGACACTACTTATCATATGTCTAGAATGCGTTTTCCTCTAGGCTTTCTCGCTTTGGGTTCAATATGTTTACTATTTTTTTGGTTGACTTTATGCACGAGTTTGAGCTTGGAGTATGGAAGAAGGTATTTATCCACCTGCTCAGGATCCTAGTGTGCATTCCGGGGGCGACAAACACACTGGATGAAAGGTAAACCTCTGAAATTGACGTATGGGAATTAACTAAATACTCTCTGGTCTCCAACTGGTCTCAGGTTCCGCAGTGTTCCAACTTTTGGCCGTGACTCGATAAGGCGATTTGCGAACAACGTCTCCGAGTTAAATAGATTGGGTGCAAGAGACTACGAAAATATTTTACAGGTACTCTGGGTTTTGTATTTCCGAATGTTATGATCAACTGAATATCTTTCTGTAGTGTTCTATACCCGTATTTGACGGTCTTCTTCCTCAGAAACAGAATTCTAACTTGATGGATCTTCTTTTTATCATGGCCCATTGGCATGGTTTAGCCAAACTTCGACAACATACAGATCTCTCATTGGGCATATTGGAGTCGGTCACCATACAACTGGGAAAGTCGCTGAGGGATTTCCAAGCAAAAACTTGCGCAGTTTATGATACAAAGGAGCTGAAGCGCRAACAGGCCGCTCGGTTGCGGCGAGCAGCAAAGACATCCTCGGCTAGCAGCGCCAGAACTGCAAATACCTCCACCAACACATCTGGTCCGTCGTTCACCTTCATCCCATCAGAAACCACTTACAATCCCAAACCAGAGATTGGRAAGAAACCAAAAACTCTCAATCTCAAAACATACAAAGATCATTCRTTGGGAGATTACGTTGAAACTATCAGGAGATATGGGACCACCRATTCATATTCAACGGAGTCAGTAAGTCTACTCTTCTGCTATTGTACTTTGATGGTCAGCTTATTCCATCAGATGGAGCTAGAGCACAGATCCCCTAAGTCTCGCTATCGTAGAACAAGCCGTAAGGATTTTGAGACACAGCTGGGCCGAATTGAGCGCCGCCAGGCTCGTATTCGGCGAATCCGACAAAAGTTGAACGACAGTAACAACGCTAGGGAATCATTTATACATGAGAAGGGACCAGAGTCGACCGAATCCACCTACCATATAGGCAAGACGCAGAACCATCCTCTTGATGTCGGTGTCATTGCTCAAAAGCAAAGGTGTGATCCTGCTGCTCGGGTAAGCGATCCAAATTTATATTACAACTGGAACAGACTCCCTAAGTATATTTAAAACAGGATTTCACCAGGAAGTTGAAGGAGCATCTCTATCCCAGAGTCTGTCAGAGGCTCCAGGTGGCCACTAGAGAACATGGCCCCGGCTGTACCAATGACTCCGAGGTGGCGCAAAACACCATTCTGATAAAAGACAATCGTGTCTACAACCACAAGTTAGCCCGTTTCTATCACACGACATACGATGTGCGCCGGTCAGAAGATATTATAAATCCAAAAACATCACATTCAACCATCATGCTACTTGCCGATCATGAACCAATTGACAGCACTCCCTTAGACTCATCGTCTACCCCAACCCACCCCTTCATTTACGCCCGTGTACTTGGAATATACCATGTAAATGTGGTATATATTGGTCCTGGTATGAGTGGATATGCACCGATGCGCTTCGATTTTCTCCATGTTCGGTGGTTTCAGCACGATGGCCCGGGAGCAGTAAAATCATCYGGACCAAGCGCAGACTGGGCCTCCTTACGTCTTGATCGCTTGTCCTTTCCACCAATGGCTAGACAAGATTCCTTTGGATTTGTGGATCCCAGTCTTGTTCTCAGGGCCTGTCATATACTTCCGGTGTTTGCTTCCGGTAAACGATATGCAGATGGAATTGGCCTTTCGACTATAGCAGGGGATTCAAATGACTGGAAAAGCTACTATGTCAACAGGTTTGACATGCCTTTTTTCTTTTCTTTTCCTGATTTACTGAGAGACATTTAGGTTCGCCGATCGTGATATGGTCATGCGGTTTCATTGGGGGCTAGGCATCGGCCACACGTATTCTCATGGCAAAGCTAGATCTCATGACGGAAGCACAACACCTACTAGTCCCTCCCCCAGCAGCGATGGAGGTCAGGACTCTGATATTGAGGAAGGTTAGTATTTGGCTATGGCCCCTAGCTCATTTCTTCAGTAATATTGATTCAGCTACTTCAAGTTGAGCAAGACAGCGAGGATGACGATGCCCTCGATCCCCAAGAGCCAGAAATTAATGACGCTGCCCTCGATCCCCAACAGCCAGAAATGGATGACGCTACCCTTGAGCCCCAAGAGCCAGAAATGGATGACGAAGACGTTGACTCCGATGCTACAGAGTCGCATCCATTCAGTGAAGGGCGGGATTCTGACGGTAGTGACGACGAATATCTAGAGTTGCTGGATACTTACGGCGAAGATTGACGCCTTATATGATGTGTAGAYGAAGAATTTCATACATTTTCAGACATTTAGGCGGTGTATCTATGATACACATTACTTTCAATAGCGTGGTACTACGGAGGGCAGCCATTTACGAATCTTCAAGGCAGAGAATAAGACATAATTGGCGGTAAGCAAAGGCGCGACATATAAAGGAGATTAGTCCATGGCTTTAGTACAGGGATGGTCTCTGTAAGACTCACGGAAGTTCTCTGAGCATCCATACGTTGCTCCTGCGCCGGTTGATCATCCATATCGGTACCCACCAGCGGCCGGAATACGTTTTGCTCTTCGAAAACCTGCTGCTCAGGTACCAGGTCGCCGGAATGAATAAAAGATACSGGGAGTTTGCGCCGAAAGATCTCTTTTTTTTCTTTCTGCGCGGTTGCCCACTGTATTAAAATACAGGTAAATCAAGTTCCTACCGTGAGATATTCAAAATTGAGTTACACACAATTTCGTATGAATCCACATTTCCTTGATTAGGATCAAGCCTGGTGCTTTCTATGCAGAACACATCTTGGCATTTGTCATTTATGCGCGGTTCCTTCTGCATTTGGTGGCGCTGAACTGAGTATGGCGAGTCATTGCATCAAGATGACGGCACTTGCTATCTGAGAAAAAGTACTTGCCTTTTATCCTTACGCACCCGCCCGACTCGATTGTACCGGAAACCGGATCCACCGAGTACATCTTTGGCCATCTATAAGAGAATATTATTTGTTGTAGTAGGAACTTACCTCGGGGGCTGTGGTTTTGCAGGTAGGACAACTACATTGTACCGTGTAACACGGCCCTCAATACGGGTACAATGTACCGTTTGAGACCAGAGTACTACTCGCATTACACAGGGTACATTGTACCGTTGGTGACCGGAGTAGTACTGAGGGTACAATGTACCGTTCATGACCACACGGCTACACGTCGAGGGGCCGTTACACATGTTTTCCAAGCCACGGTGACCTGCCCTGGCATTTCATAATTTCTCTGGTCAAGGTCTCTTAGTGCCATGGCACGTAATATGGATACATTAGCTAGTAACATTCACTACGATTTGAATGATCATAATTAACATATAATTTGTAACAAATCAATAGATTTGTTGTGCCATGGGGTGGGGCAAAATGGTGATTGCCATTGGTGCAGGAGCAGGTGATGAGAGCCATGGCAGGCATGTTAGGTCCGATAGAAATGTCTGATTAGATGCCATGCGTAATGCATATTTAACAATGAATGGTGCCATGGGGGCTAATTTATGGTCCCAGGGATTACTTCGAAAATAGTGTATGCTGCCAGGCACCTCAGATGCAATGGGTATCGTAATATATTCTAAATTCCATGCTGTCACGTGATATGAGCAATGAACTGGGGCAATGCAATACTCAAATTGATGATGCCATGGAACAGCACATTATTCCCCATGGCATATAAAACGTCAAACACACATGCTGCGGGGGTACACATGGCACCCACCTATCTTAGCCATGGATGCTCYGAAATGTCTACGCCAAAATCTGGCAGGGGTCAAATGAAATRTTGCTATTCCCCGCCGTGGCTGAGAATGTCTCGTTATTAGCCATGGATGCTACTTTGGAATGCCAGAATYCAGCAGGGTTGTTAAATATATATTGTGAATGCCATGGGAAGGGTAACCAGCTGCCATGCACTGTCCATAACACCTCTCAATATCAGCCATGGGTGCTGCTTGAAAATATGATGTCCGGCAGGGTTGAATCGAATATTGTTGATGCCATGGCAAAATGAAATCTTTGCCATGCACTGCAACACTGGCCATTACACTGTCAATATAGTGCCTATAGTGTGTCTCATTGATAGCCATGGATGCTATTTGGAAATGCCAGAATCCGGCAGGGTTGTTAAATATATATCATTGATGCCATGGGAGGGGTAATCAGCTGCCATGCACTCTGTATGGCACCTCTCATTAWTAGCCATGGGTGCTCCTTCAGAAGGTGATGTCCGGCAGGGTTGCATTGCAAATTGTTGATGCCAGGGGAAAAGAAATTACCGCCATGCACTGCAACACTGGCCATTACATTCTGAAAAGATCCCATAGCACGTTGAGGCAGCTGCCATGGGGTCTTCCATGATGAAGTTTTCTTTGCATCCTAAATTCTAATTATGAAACTCATGGTATCCTGTTTAAATGCCAAGTCCAACATGGTGGCACCTCCCTTTATTGGCCATGGATGCTACCAAGTAAAATGTCCACCATGCCGAATTCTGGCAGGGTTGAACAAAATATTGCAATTATCCATGGCTTGTAAAAATTTAGAGGGAGTGCCCATGGCACCGAATATTGTTAGCCGTGGATGCTTATGGAAAATGCCAACACTCGGCAGGGTTGTTCTATGTATATTGTGAATGCCATGGAATGATTGACTAGCTGCCATGCCCTTTACATTGCACATCTCATTATCAGCCATGGTTGCTCCCTCCAAAAATGATACCCGGCAGGGTTGAATTTAATGATGTTGATGCCATGGGGAAAAGAGTAATCTGCCATGCACTACGATATTGGGCATCGCTTCCAACATATGTATTGATAACAATCTGCCATGGCACCAATATTGGTGTTATATCCCTGGTGTTTTGTACCCTGAATTTACTGCCCTGAACCGTTCTTCCGCCAATATAATCAAGTCCCCCCACATACTACATTGCCGCAAGCCATATGCGGCATGCCCAGGCTCATTTGATTCCTTCGCCTGGGCAGCTCGATCCCGCCATATGTTAGCTTCCCTTCTATAGGACCGTATTGTCCATTGCATTTCATATCCCACCAAAAGGTACTCCTCATTCCATCTATCTTTATTTGCTCGCGCACGAATGTAGTGCACTCGCCTGACTTGGGAGAAATGAGAAACAGATTCTGAAATCAGTACCATTTATTTCACGTACATTCTTGTAAAGCTGCCGGGCTATCATCTCCATCCAGGCTGTCTAGCTGCCATATCCAGGATAGCCCAAGAGTCCTAGATCCTATTTGGTTAGGATCCAACAGAGCAGTACTAGCCTTTATATCTGCGGGAAGGAGGATGCGATATCGTTCCAGTGACCTTGCCGGGGCACCTAGCCGAACCAATCTTGCTCGATTCCTCCCATAAATCTTTGACAGTAAAGCAAGATGTTGGTTGAGCTTGCCAATAGTTGTTCTTGACCGTGTTTTGACAGATTTCCTTGGTGCCTGGCGTTGAATGTGAGAGTACTGAAATGATTTATCAGCCACTGCTTCACGGATTTTTCCCAATAGCTTTGATGCCTGGGCAGTTCGAACCACCAATTCTTGAGCACGATACTGCATCATAGAATGTTCCAGTGCATTGTCACCCAGGAGTAGACCTATATTGGAAGGAAACTGGATAGTGCGCGCTTCTGGACAAATTGGAATGTCTGTTGCTGGGGCTAGACTAGGGGGTGCCATGGAATGTTCTTCAGCCTGACTAGATGCCTCGGGATCCAAATCATCAAAGTCATTTGAGTCCACGCCATCATCAAAATGTGCTGCTGGTGCAGGCAAAATACCCAAGCGTCTCTCAATATTTGACAAAATAGCGAACTGGCTTGTCAATTGCTGCCGTAGATTATCCACTTGTGCACGATCTTCTTCCCTGGGGTCAGCATTTAAATGCCGGACTCTGTCAATAACATCAGTTCTGACAATGCAGTTTAGTACATTCAATGTTGCAATATATTAGTAGTGCTCACTGCATCTCTTCCACTTGTATTGCCAATTCAAACCATCTGGTGACATCGTCATTGTCATTTGCCATGGCATCTGTTCCTTCAGCCACGGCTTCTTCGATTGGTGCCATGGGCTTTGCTTTCATGTAGTCCATGGCATCTGGTTTTTGAAGTCTTACTGCCTCGGCAGCATTAATTTCTGCTTCCCACATTGGGATGGATAAAGGATCGATGGAGAGCAACAATCTGTCAAAATATACATTTGCTGATATCTGTTGAGTTTTAGCCTTAATAAAGCCCCGGCATATTGCTGCGGCTGCTGGGATTGTCAGAAATGCCAAAAAAAGAGGGTTGTGAACATACGCATTCCAATGGTTTTCTTGAAATTTGAATCTGATGTATGATCCTCGAGTGCTGCTGCCCTGGCAGCAAGTGACATTGTTCTTGTGGAAATTGCGATTGGATTCAACTCTGACCAGAGAGATTCCAGAATTTCCCCAACAACTCTTGCAGCCCCAGGGATGAATGTTGGTGCAAATCGATAGAAACATTGCTCTTGATGACCATGAACATGGAACATTCCAATGCCACGGTCAATGATTAGATCCCGTGGCAGCCGATGGCCAATCCGCTCGTGCAAGTGCACATAGTACTGACATGCAATGTCATACAAGAATATGACTCTTGGGATTCCTTCCAGGTGGGTTGTCTTGAGGGCAGAAAGAAAAGCAAAGTCGACATTCTTTTGCTGTTCACCCCGGAAAAGGTTCACCAGACTATTCGGTGCATAACATCCATGTCGTGCACATGCCACGGCAACAACACCAGTAACATCACAGGCCTTTGATAGCAACATTGATTGCTCAATTACCCGGAAGGTATTCTGGCATGGTGCCTTCTGGATAATGTGCCATGGCATGTGAGTAATAGTTGGTTAGGAATATTAAATATCTACTACTCACAGTGGGCCGTTCCTTTGCTACCTTTAGAAATTGTTGGTACTCATCACGTAAAGGCATCATCCCACCACCTTCAGACAGCCAAACATCCCCTGCTGAGTGCTTTTGTCGGACATGGTCTGCTTTGAAGTTGCCATCTGCAACAAATGAACGGTAATAAACTTTCCTGAAATATAAATCAGAAAGATTCTAGATACTGCAGGTAGGAAACTTACTTGTTAACATCATCTTGCCAGGCATCTGGTAAGTTGATTCCTGGCTGAGGGCAAGCAGGGCAAAACAATGTTAGTTCCCCTGGCATGGGATCTTGGACATCACGAGCTGTGTGTGAGTACCCTGCCCATTTAAGCTGCTTCAGCCATCGCCATTGCCGTGATAGCCTTCGTAATTCAATATAACTGTATAAGTAAAGTCAGAATTAATGCCATGGCAAATAATATGCATCACTCACCGGTTAACCACCTCTGCTGGGGATGCCGGGGCAGTTTCACGTCGAAGCTTTTGGAAGTATTGGTATGCTGATGTTTTGCATTCAAGATTTGAAAGTCGAAAGTCATCCAGTACGGCAGTGGTAAACAGAGTGCGATATTGATCAAAACTGGTTGGGACAAGGCGTGAGTACAGCATGTCTGCATGCGCACTGTCTGGTCCATGGCATACACAGTATACCAGGCCAATGTAATGGATTCCATTTGTATGCACGACACGGACATAAGGATTCATCATTGCATCCCATTTTGGAGCTGCCGGGGTATCTGTATTGCCATGGGATCGATTTGTGTAGGTCGTCGTATCAGCTGCCGAGGCAGGGCGATTCTCTGCAGCACACACCTCAGCCCAGTTGGGCATCGGGTCAGGTGGGATTGGGAGCAAGTCAATAGGTTCCTCTGCATCGTCGGGGGGATTGTCGGGGATAATATCTGCCATGGCATCATCATCAGCATTGGGTGTGGTGCCCCAACCATCAAGATTGTGCTTTGTAGGTGTATGGTTGTTGCCAACATCTCCCTCGGCAACTGGGGTTTCGAGCAGTATCTGTTCCTCTTGATCTTTTAGCATCTGGATGTGTTCCAGGTGTGTTGTTTGCAATTTCAATGAAGGACATATGGCATCTCCAGTATGGTGCACCACCAAGATATGCAAGCCAACTTCCCATAGGTAAGCCTCCCGAAAGTAGGAACCTGTCCAATGTTCAATTCGGTGGAGTGGATTGCTGCCATGAGTGTGGCGCATGCAGCCACGGCAATGAAGTTTTGGCAAGGAACAATCTCGGCATCTCCAGGACCCAATTCGTCTGTCAGGGCAGCCATGGCACTGATAGCCGCCCACATCTTCCCGGGCCATCAAACCACGTAGCAATGTGTGGACATTTTCTGCAAACTCTCCGATATAATCAGATTGTTTCTTAATTTTCTTATAAGCCTTTGCACAATTGATATAATACTTGAATCCACACCTTTGTGGCTGAACCACGTGTCCACCAGGTAGGATCATGCTCCTCATCTTCGTTTGGCATTTCAAGAAGATCATAATCATGGAGATTGAGATGTGCCTCGTGGGAAGGCTTCTTCGGCGGATCTGCCATTGGATAGAGTGGTATGCGCTCTTCAACGGGGGCTTCATCTTCTGCTGTTGGTTGGCTCCAAGACATCCCAATACCAGGAGCAGCACGGATATCGTTTTGTGAAAGCCTGCCAATTTTACGTTTCACCATTATGTTGTGGTATGTAGAGAAAATGCACAGTGATTTGATCTCATTTCCGATCGTGGCTGTTCAAGATTGAGTATTTGGCTTTGATGTGGCTGTGCAATGTCGTAACTATCGCGTATTTTGCATTTATTTTAAGGTTGTCACTACCATGTCCATCCCCGAAGCTCCACCAAAACAGAGAGTACACAACAAACCATGTTCTTACTCTGCGTTGGAACGGGCAATTCTGCAACCATTCCGCAAGAAGTATGAAAATGAGTCAAACAAGCAAGCCCGGCTTCAGCTGTTGCGAGGAGAGATCTTGCCGGCACTCTTTAATTACTGGGTGGAATGTGGTGAACGGCCTCAGACGGCCGAAGAGTCAGCCAGCTCAATTCAAGTCCGTATATATTACTACATTTTTAAAAATGGCTGACACTCTCCCAGCGGCTAGTTAAATTCATACAGAACAATTGGCGGAGACCACACAAGTTGCAAATTAACAGCCATGGCAAGGTCATTGTGCGAAAACACGACGTTGTCCGGGAACTTCTTCCCGAACGTGTGCAGATGGAGCTCCGGGGCATCTTACAAGAGCAAACTGAGGTCACAACTGCACACCCTGGGTATTTCAAGAATATCAATAAAGCTATTAGTCGGGTGTCAAACAGTTTATCTGTTGCGGAAGAGGATGTTGTTGAGACTGCCATGGCAAGTCGTGAACGGGTTGGAAATGACCCTCATAAACAAAGAAAGTATGTTATTATCAGCTAGTTATAATCTCCGGATACTTGTGTCTAATTTATATCAGATTATTTGAAAAGAGCGGAAGGAGAAGGGTTGCCAAGGCAGCTAATCAACACTGGCTTGAAATGGGAATGCTTCAATTTTGCCTAACTGCAGCCCGCCAGGCTGATGGGCAATGGTGTATCGATGTGTAAGCACAGCCGTTTCTGATGTGTGCCATGGCACCCTCATTATTTGCCAGGCATGATACAATGGCCAAGACAATGGGAATCACAGCAAAGCCATTCTCTCATTCGATTGAAGGCAAGATCATGGAACTTCAACGAGACTTTATGGTATATGTTTGTAACTTGAGTGATACAGCGCAGCCTGGCACACAACCAACACAGACCACATTCAGGCCCCGGCATGACCTGCAGGTGACAATTGATGCCTCGGGATACCCAGTAATGCCCGCAGCACCAACTGAAGATATTGTGCAAACAAAGTCTGAGCTGGCGGGCCTACTTCGAACATATCTGAACAAACATTACTGTATGTCACTACCAGGCATCTGATCCTTTTTACTAATAATGATTTCTGCAGATCTGGCATCTGCCCGGCAGCGAAAGAGTGCTCCTTTCACACTCATCACTGCACAGTGCAATAAATTTGTGGACAAGCAATATCAAGTGCCTGGCCTCGGCATACGTGATCCAAACTCATTCCAAAAGGCTGAATTACTCACCATCATCTCACATATCCGTTCCCGCCAAGAAGCCCATGGTTTCGAGGATGCCTTTCGTTGGAAGAATGTTGCTGATGCAGGTGGAGAGTTAGAATTGGCTCGGTACGGGTATAATGCAAAAATGGCAAAAACCAAAAAAGCATCAGCACGCCAGAAAGCAAGACGCAAAACCCAAAAACCAAAGAAAGGAGCAGAGCGCCTTCAA
The DNA here is from genome assembly GCA_000827495.1 of Hypholoma sublateritium FD-334 SS-4. Classification (NCBI taxonomy): domain Eukaryota; kingdom Fungi; phylum Basidiomycota; class Agaricomycetes; order Agaricales; family Strophariaceae; genus Hypholoma; species Hypholoma sublateritium. The sequence continues at coordinate 14,228 of KN817592.1, read as the reverse complement.
GCCCAGCTGGATGGGCTGATTCCCATGCCAGGTGAGCTATCTGACGATCAAGGCACTGCCGGGGCAGCACCAGCACAGCCGGACATTGCTGCCGGGGCAGTCATACAGAGTGCCATGGATCCAAACATCGACCCCGCCTTGCAAGACCAACACACTCAGGAACATAGTTCAAGCCCTGAACCAATACCATTTCCCCTCAAAAATATCACTGAAGTTCAGTACCAACAGATCAGAACGACTATGGCACTTAATCTACTTCCCATCAATGGTCCAAATGAAGGACCGCCCCAGTATGCCATCCTGCCAAGCCTATGGGATGACTATGTCACCAATGTGGAAAACGGTGTATTCGACCAAGTGCCTCCCCCGGCAGTCAAGATTGTAGACCAAGTACCTCCCCAGGCAGCCAAGAATGTCGACCAAGTACCTCCCCTGGCACGTCAGAAGAGGATGAGAGGAACTGACATGTTGATGATGGAGGAAGCTGAAAAGCTTATTGGGTCAAATCCAACAAAGAGAAGTCGTGCTGCCGAGGCAGTGGCACGTCAGGAAGTTGAGAAGGCAAATATGAAACGCCCAAAAGCTCACCGAAAGAAATGAGCAATGAGATCTGGCTTCGTAGAGATATATAAACCACGAAATACCAATTTTGCTATATATGTTCAACAATGAATTGTGAGGTGCCATGGCATTCATGATATTCCTCCATGGCATCTGATACATCAAATATGACCCTCCAGGGCATCCTAGGTCACAAGTTGTCAGTAATGAGAAATTGTGTTTTGGACTTATTTGCAAATTAGGAAAGCATTTCATCGGCTAGAATTACATACATACCTCCCGATGGAACATCTCCATCAGCCCCATATTGATGCACAGAATCAACATTCACTCCCATGGCGGTCGCAACATTCATTTAACATAAATATAAAAACATTTTCATGTATCTGAAACTAGTATCCTTCCAATTGAACCATGCCGGAAGACACTTTTAATGTTTTATAATTTGCCTCATTGTTTGGAAGGATATATGAAAGATATGCATTGATGGAGCCTTCCACACTCCAGATCGAAACAGTAAATCACATATCTGGTAACTGTTCACCGGCATTGTCTGAGAAGTTGGATACTAGGTTTTTATACCAGAATATAAATTTATTTTAAAGTAAAGTCTCCGTTGTGACCACCATGGGAGCAAAAGGGTTGTTTCTAACGTGTATCCATACCATCTATATCAGACTGTTTTATCTGATGGAACATAGACTAATCATCAGCCTGAATCTCTGACGAAATTGCTTCGCTTTATAATATATGCATTCTGAACTTACCAACAACCTGCAACGGGGATGCCCTGGAGTGTTAAATTCAATGCATTTGATGCCATGGGACTAGCCCACTGCCCAATTGAATGTTGACCCATGCAATTAACGCCATGGCAGCATAGTTTCCCATGCCATGGAAGGGAATTGGTGCCATGGCACTCGTTTCTGAATACTCACAAACAATGTATGGTGCCATGGCATCAAAATTATCTTTCTGAGAAGGTACACATTTGAACAATTTCACAAGGTGGAGATAACATTATTTACAACTGCAATGCCAACGACACTGGTGCGAGATGACAAAAAGATGACAAAAAGTATGTTCAAATACCGCGCGACTTTTTCCCCTGTGGCTCATCTAAGTCTCCATCATCAGCCTTGCGCTTCCCTTTGCCGGAGTCTGGAACATTTTCGCCATATTCGGTATCCACCAGGTTGTTTCGAGGTGCGTCACCTGGCAGTGAAGCATCGGAATTGGCGAGGGAGCTGGTTTTGACTTCGTTGTCACCAGTGTTTGCACCGGCATCAGGCGTAGTGGTGATCGGTGGTGCCGTGGCTGCTTTAGGTTGAACAGGATTACTTGCGTCATCAGGAGAGGGAGGTGCCCCGGCAGGGGTGGATGACGGGTTGTGTGGGACAAGGGGTTCCTGCATCTGTGGCTCTGTCTGGTTAGTTGCACCATTCGCACTGTCGGCGGCAGTGCCCATCGTAATGGTGCCAATGACAGGGTCTGGGACAGAGTCGGCTGGAGGCGCAGTGTTCGAAACATGTGCCATGGCAGTTGTATTGCCTATGACTGGAGGTGCAGGGTTCAAAATAGGTGCCATGGCAGATGTATTGCCCATGGCGACAGCTTGTGGAATAGAAATTACCGGCTCTTTAGAGGATTATTAATAAATATACAACACAAAAGATGTACTCACCAATAACCTTACGTGCCACGGCATCATCGATGACCTTGCAAAGTGCGTTGATGACTTTTTCCATTCCCCCAATGCGTGTTGCAACGTCAGCTTCGAGCTTTGCCATGCGTGATTCGAGATCCGTCGATGCCTTGCCATGGCTGTCGATAAGGTCTCCCATGGCACCCTTGATGTAGTCCATATCATCGAATATAAAGCGAGGCTTTGCCTCATCGTCGGCAGGCTCTTCGTGATCGCCTTCAATGTGACTGGGGCCAGGCGTTCCAGAAATATCCTTCTTGCCCCGGCCGCTCAGTTGGAGGTGCTGTTTGGACTTCAATGGGTTCTTCGTAAGGAGACCAACCTGTTGTGGTGTGAGCCGATATGCGCACTGCAACTTCTTTGCTTTGCAGGGTACACAATTGCCCGACCCCCCCGCCGGTTTTTCACAAAACAGGTTCTTGATATAACATGTCTCGCAGGGAGACTGGTAAGAGGTTCCCGAACCAGAAATATTACGTGCCTTGGAGACGCCCGTCTTTTGCTTCCTCGCCTTGGCCTTATCTGGTGCCGTGGCACCGTCATCTTGTTCCTCGTCGCCTGCTTTCTCCTTCACAGTCTTCTTTTTCGACGCTCGTTTCTTCGGGGCCTTTGCCTTGCCCTTGCCCTTGCCCTTGCCGGTGCCGATGTCCTCCTCACTGTCTTCATCCTCGGTGCCATGGCCTTTCGCCACTTGTTTCTTGGTCGCTTTTGCTGTGCCCTTACCCTTGCCTGTTTCCTCCTCACTATCTTCGTCCTCAGTGGTAGGGGGGCTACCTTCGTCGTCAGATTTGACCTCAGATGCTGACGGAGGGGGCTTCTCCTGCTGACGCTTGTTGAGGACGACCTGGACCTTCTTCTTTGCAGGTTTCTCGGGAGCAGTGTCTGAATGGGGATGTGGGGCAATTAGCCATGGCGGCAGTATATGGGAACGATCGTGTACCTGGTTTAGCTGCCCGGGGCATCAGTGTCAGATAATATCACACCGGGGCAGTAAGAATGCGACGTACCATTTTTGCCAGTATTTGGAGGTGCCGGGGGAGGGTTCGACCCTTCCTTCTCCCCCTTGGTGCCTTTATCTTTTGCTGTAAGATTGGTGTCCATGAAATGAAATAGAGGTGACATACTGGTTGCTCGTTTCTGTTTGCGCGGCTTCTTCTGCTCACCCGCGGTTTTTTCCCCTTCGTTCCCAGCAGATTCGAGGTCCGAGGCAGAGGGCGAAATGGTTTGCGGTGCGTTGGGAGCCTTGGAGAGGATTTTCCCAACCATGGCAACCAAACCTGCCTCATCATAGGTCGATTTGGCATACTTGAGAACACAGCTGTTGAACAGGATTGCGGCGCTGTTCAATCCTTTTTGCTCGGCATGGCTGAATGACTCCATGGCAGCCCAGATACGATCCTAATCATAGTTATACTGTGATTACCGCTATTAATGGACATGGGTACCAGTACACACCTTCTGTCCGCTCATACGCTTCATGGCCGCAACAAGCGCCTCCCCGCCTTCTTCGTGCGCTTTGCGAATCTCCGCATCCAATGCGCAGATTTTGTTGTGGGTTAGGCGGTAGTCACGAAGGCCAGTAGACATGGCTATTTGAGTAAGTAGGGAGATGGCCGTGGAGTGGTTCTGAATGTGGCGCTAAGATGAGAAAAATTCACGGTTGAACATTGCGCACGTGCCAAGGGATCGTAGTTTCGCACACAGTGCCGCACGGTGCACCACTCCTTGTTTCATGCCATGGATCTCCCTGAACCCCCCATTGAACCTCTTGAGCTGCGTGTTATTCCTCACACAGAGACTCCCGGCCATGTACCCGCCAAGTTCACCCAGATGGTGGACCAATTGAACCGAACCTACCTCGTACCGAACTTTATGGCTGAATCGCTTCAAGCCGCGGCAAAACAGAATGCAATCAGGGAGTCACCTGTTGTGGATGCAGTGGAGGTACGAAGAGATTTATATAACCTTACTCTTGTTGTTCAGGCGTCTTCTTGAAGGCACAAGAGACACGAGGGCATAGATATTTATTAGAGGGCAGTGTACCTTATCCTCCATTTCGAGTAAGCAACCCTGGCTTTACTCTATAGAGGCTAATCTGATATTTACACTCAGTCCTTCCGTCCCCAAGAGGCCGAGGCGCTCTACAATCGGATCCGTGGCGAGATGCAACGCCATGGCATCTCGTTCAAAGAGGCCACAAGGCAGCTCTTCAACGCTGAGCTCGTTTCGCTGGACATCAATAGGGAGGCATATGAAACATTCCGCGATCTTGGCAGTGCAATGGATACAATATTGGTAGATGACTACGTCAATGGCCTTGGTTATGCAAATGCCGCTCTGAAACATGAAATTTGGGAGGCAAATGAAGCCAGTGCCGCGGCAGCTGCGAGCGAGCATAAAGGGAAAGGAAAGGGGAAGCAAAGACAACATTAGTTATATTAGTACATTTCAATATGGATGGCAGAATAAAGAGTGCAGTCTGAATCTAACGGAATTAAGTTTGAATTGAAGGGAACGAGCACATATTGAGTGCCAGGGGATCTTGAGGGCTTGCCATACGATGGAATATTGTTGTGGGCGCTTAAAACGGACATGCCGCGGAAGCTTTACGAAGATGCCCCGGTGCTAATAATCTTTATTGCAATAATTTCAAATAGCATCGGCGCCATTGATATTGCCAGGCACATAAATTGTGTGGCAGTGTAACTTGTGTATTCTCTGCAACTAATATCGCCAGGGCAAATCAGTAATCGATGCCATGGCATCAAATACAAGACGACCATAGCAGCGTAAATAGGCCATGCAAAGTGAAATGATGTGATTATATAAGCTAGCCCAATCAACAACAGATTGCGACAACGCACCATCCACCTCTCAATTATCTCTCTCCACCATGTCAGACAGAGCAGACAATACCCATTGGACAGCCAGACTCACACTGAGCAGGATGCTTCCCCTTCGCGAGACCAACATTGTCTATGCACGCACCACGCAGGATGTTTTAACCTACCTCGAAACTCGCTTTCGCGTCATTTTGAAAAAAATGATTGCAACACCGGCACCTGCTCGGGAAGGGATGGTCCGGCCGCTTTTCTTGGAGGTTGTGAGTACAGTTTTACCTTATTATATTCAATGACCATTAACAGCTCTTAGCGAGCTGCATCTCAGTACTTAGGAATGACCTGCATGGACTTTCCAATGATCACCGTACCGATTGTCATCCGCACTTTGGTGGTCAATCTGTTCCGATTGCAGAAGGCCAATGACGTCTATTTTAGTGCGGATCTAGTCGACTACCTCCACACGCCAGTTGCAGCAGGATCCTGGGATGAGGAGTTACCGCGCTATTCCCTGGATTGGTGGAACAGCTCAACATTTCCAGTGGGAAATGAAGAACCAGCACTCTGGATGGACTTCGACACCATGGCCCAATGCCGGAGCATGGATAGAATTAGGCGCCCCAAATCACCACCACCTTCCGGCAATACGATGCCCCGGCAGGTAATTAATGTTGTCGATGATCGTGCTCCAAACGTGAGACTCCTGCCTGATGGATACTGCAGACAATGTGCACGGCTTCTCGATATCATGTGCATTATCCAGCAGGAGATGAAGGGCACACGCAATACACAGAATGGCTGGCAAACAATCTTTAAACATCGTGCAACAGTATCGCAGTTTACTGCCTCTGGGCTCCATGGGCTGCTATGTGCAATGGAAGACGGTGCCATGGAGTCTAAAGGTCTTTCTGCCGGGGTCTCTCCAAGTGCCGGGGCAACTGAAGGTACTGGTGGATGTGTCGATGCCGGGGCAGCCACAGGTGTTGTTGGAGGCTTAGATGCCGGGGCAGGTTCAGGTGCTGGTGGGTGCAAAGATTCCGGAGCAGGAGCAGGTACTGATGGAAACATAGCTGCCAGGGCAGGTGCAGGTGGAAAGGAAGATGAACTCACCCTCGAGCAGGTGAAGGAAATCCTGGAACGAGGAATGATGTTGTTCGATCCTGAAGGACATTCGCTGGAACTCAACTTCTTTTCTCCAACAGTAGCACTGAATACTCTGGATGCTGATGCCGAGCCTTTCGACATTATTTCTGATACCAATGCACCACCCTCGCTTGCCCGGGGAACATATCCTGATTTCTTCGGCTACCCTCCCCTGGGCCCTGATCGTACGTTGCCAACTTTGGACGAACTACCAGCTGGATGGAAGCAAGACGGTGATACTTCATACAATGAACCTGTCCCCTCATTCCATGAAATTGAAGAAGGCTTTCCCACATTGGATCCAGCGAGTATTTTCTACAACTACGACCCTCCCAGGGCATCCGACATCTCCTCCAAATTTGCCCCTGTTGTGGTTTCCTCAAGTGAAGGAAGTACGGAATCTCATCACAGTGCCACGGCACCTACCTGTCCACCACCATTTGGTCTTGCTACTGTATCCAGCAGTGAAAGCGAAGGCAGGGCCCCGACCGATCATCGTGCCAAAGCAGGTTTCCTGCCAGCCACAATTTCTGACAGTGAAAGTGAAAAGCTGAACACTGCCTTGCCATCCAAGTTTGCCCCGGCCACCATTTCGAGCAGCGAAAATGAAAATACTGCCCTGGCACCTGCCTCATTATTGTTTGCCCCCTCCCACATATCTATCAGTAGCAGCGAGTCAGACACACCCCAACAATCTGCCTTGGCGACAACTCCACATGACCTCATCCTCGCAACAGTTGAAGACAGTGACGACGATATGTCTGTCAACGGCGATGCCCTGGCAGCTCGGATCAACAATGCACCGATGTATACAGATCAGTCCTTCACGCATATACCCGACGATGTACTGGAGCCAGAAGATCAATCTGAAGGTAGTGAATATGATGAAGATGAATACACTGAAGATGGGGAGTATGAAACAGAGGAGTCAGAATCAGAGTAGCAATTGTTCACATGTAGTTGTTGCAGGTGTTTAGTTGAATAGCTAAAATTGCTATTATGGGTTATTCTGACTGCCAAGTTTGCAATATCATGTCTTCCACGGCATCTAAATGTCTACTTTAACCGCGCCTGATTTTTGAAATGATTGCAGGGAGCATCCGTGGCAGAGGGTGGAAAGTGCCATGGGTATTGTATAAAAGTTTAATACAGGCCATGGCAAAGATTTCTGTATGCATGGCACCATCAACGTGTAATTTGTACCTGCTGGGTTTCGGCAGGGTGGGCATCTTTCTAGGAGGAACCCATGGCAGCTACGTTCTGGTGCCAGTTGATGAGCCATGCGTAACAATTATGACTGCCATTGCATCATTGGTGTATATTGTGACCATGCCGGATTTCGGCAAGGTATACATCTTTCTAACTAGTAGCCAGGGCAGCCACATCTGACACAACATTATATGGCAACAAATTACCAGCAGTTGGCACCATCTGGACTGAATTACCGGAAGTGGTAATTCGGTCATTGAGGTTAGAACTGCCTCGGCAGCGTTCAAAGGAGCATGTTCTATATTGCATAATTTATACATATAGGCAATATAAACAGGGCAATCCTGCCAATTTCCAAGGAGCATCAACGGCCAGTGCACGGCAGTAGCTTCTTTGTCCCATGGCATCAATAATATTCAATTCAACCCTGCCGGATACCATCTTCTGAGAGGGCTCCCATGGCTTATAATGGAAAATGCCATGTACAGTGCATGGCAGCTGGCTATTCTTCCCATGGCATCAACAATATATATTTATTCTGGCA